>JAWQFJ010020331.1:0-17128 GCA_034096865.1 Theodoxus fluviatilis | reverse complement strand
AGGGTGACCGAAGCTAGACGAAGAGGATGGAAAAAGAAGATATACAGAATAGATCTGACCTTTCGAGACAAACACCCGGCGAGAATCAGCAGACATCTCCCACGAATCCTGCTACGTAGAATTGATAGACTTCCAAAGACCTATAATTCTTTAACTCTTCCAACGTGTACGCCGATGTTCCGAGTACATCAATTAAATATGTCCATGGCACTCGTTGGCGGAGTGTTCCTCCATTCCGGATCAAGTTGGTCCTTCGTCAGCTGGTATGGATGGTTGGATGGTTGGATGGATGGATGGGATGGATGGATGGATGGATGGATGGATGGATGGATGGATGGATGGATGGATGGAGTTTTACGGCTTATCAGCCTTTAGGCTACGTAAGGCCACCGAGCACAAAAACCACTAGAATAGTTCCGAGTCAGCGCGAATCAAGTCACGATGTACCTAGTTATTCGCCTCTTACGAATCGCGAAGGGGTACGCGGTGGGTCAATTCTTACCTCCCTCCCCCTCCCCCTCCCCCCCCCCGACATACAAGGAGCGTCAGCTGGTATGGATCGAACCCGCCGATCACCTCAATTTTGTTGAGGTAAAATCGACAGGCATCGGGCTTGCAAAAGTCAACGTAACGCGTTTTCGTCCTCACGGACATTATCTTAGAAAGAAAAATGTATCAACTAACTCAAATTATTTTAGATGTTGGTTTCTTGGCACAGCCAGCTTACCATGTTGGAGCAGATAAACAAATAAGAGAAAATCGAAACGATCACTCGTGCACTGAGTTTTGATGCGTGACCGGGACACTCCCCGCAGTGTGTTTTGTTTGCTTTGTAAGATTTGAGCACTAGCTATAGGTGTAAAAATGGTCAGTTATTAATATAATTGGTGAATTTAGTTGTCATGAAACTTTGTTTTGTGCTTTAATGCTATTTTCTTGTCATAATCTTACACGTTACATTACGCCGAATGCGGGCAAGTTGATCATGCGCTCACCAACTCGATGATCGTGAATTTTCTGTCCTCGCCTAACCAGGGAAACGAAATTGTCAATTCAAGCCAAAACTAAACAGTTATCTGCTGCCACTCATTCGAGCTTTACATGAAACATTATATCACACTAGCTCGATCGTCTGCTGGCGTAGTGGCTACGGTTCGATCGTGTTCGTCTGCTAGGTACGTACGGTGTGGTTTGTTTACTTATTTTCTGTGGGTTTTGTGCAGAAAGAATACGTTACAATAGTCTATTATGACTATTTTCGATAAGTTTTTTAAAAATCTAATTAAACGTTTTGTGTGCTTTAATGCCATCCTTTTGCAACGATCTATCGATAATCACTCCTCAACACAGACCCGAAACATACCCCAACATATAGCACCGGAAGTTATGCAACCTACCATCATGTCTATGCTGCTAATTATGACGTTTTGTTGTCATCATAAGACGTAGCAAATTATGGCTTAGCTGAAATGCTGAAATTAGTTTGGTTCTTGCCACAACAGTGTGGATGAGAGAGTCGTTGAAGAGGAGGAAAATTATTCCGTTCATACATGTTTGGGTCTGCCGGTAGGCCTACTGCTATTTTTTGAGATCTGCAATATGCTGAGTCCAACCAGTACAAGTAGTTCCTTCATCTGCACGCGGGCACAGACGATTTCACTGGCATTAGGTATTGGCTATGTACAACAGATCTGCACGACAGGACACCCCCCCACCCCCCACCCCCCACCCCCCACCCCGGTGGCGAGCAATCACTCGCAAGGCATCCTCAGCGCTGGAGGAGGAGCGTCGCCAGCATCGTGCAGCAGTCAGTGTGCGGCGACAGAGCGGCGGCGGCCCCCGTTACAGCCACGGACTTCCAGTGCCCCACCTGCTTTAAACTTTGTCGTCGCCCCAGACTGGGTCCGCAGAGCCATCAAAGGACTCACAGGGATGGGAGAGGAATCGGTCATCCTTGAAGCATGGGGCAACCGAAGAATAAGACGTGTACAACAGTAACTTCTCAAAGCACGACAAAAAGTTTCACCCCTAAAGGACCGTTTCCCGATCTCTTGTGTAGGCCTAGAAGTCAGGGTCGCTGCTGGGCCGCGTTGCTTAGACTCGAGGTCCAGCGAGTGTAAGCTGATGTCAACATGTGTCAAGAATCGCATACTGTAATGGCCCCCCATCTGTGAGTCCAGCCAAGTGAATCAAGGGAATGAATAGAGGGGGCGGCGATTGTTATCCAGGTCCCCCATCTGTGAACCCAGCAGCCACTTTGAGTCAGTGGAAAGGAAGGAATAGGGAGGGCCTCGATTGTTATCTACGCCACATCAGCCCGGGGGTCGCCCGGTTTGGCAATCAACGCTGCTGTCGTCTCCCCTTTTGCTGTGACCAGAGACGAGTTCCCATCAACGCTGCTGCCGCCGCTATCCCTTCAGCGGTAACTGTGAACCTCTACCTTCCCCTTCAAATTCTGGACTTGAAAGTCAGTAAACTCGTGTTATATGAACATTGTTTCATCGACGAACATTCGGAGGGCGTTTTCAATAGACACATGAGATAAGTCATCCAAGTGGAACTGAGGATAAACTTTAACATTCATTAATTAAGGATGGCCTATTACTAACTATTCTTCTTGTGCATGCTTGATTTTACTATGAAGATATAGTTTGCCATTATTTGATTAAATTATTATTAATTGATTTCTCATGACCTCTTCTTCTGGGTTTGAGAGAAAGAGACAGCGCGAATGAAGGCATTCTGAACACAGAGACTATATTCACTAGTCTCAGCCACGCTGAATGGAATGAAGGCAGTGACTGTTATGTGTGCAAATCAGGCCTCATCCAACCATTGATAAATTAACATATCCCTAGACTCAGAGGACGACTTGTAACAATACCTCCCGCATCAGCTGGAATGCTGTGCGGTCTTCGTGATTTCGGAGCCTGCTCCAGTAGCACCCGCACAGCCAGCCCCAAGCAGCATTTACATTGCCTTTACATCTGCTTTCACCATGTTGACACCGGCCTATTCCTCGCTAGATCTTGGCTTTCCTCGCGTCAAGGCAACGCGCCCTTGACTGGGCCACGAGATGGTACAGTGCAATTTGACGCGATAGTATATAATTTCAATTAAATGACAGTGACACTACATTAAACAGAAGCAAACTCTGCCTGAAATGCTGCATGTGTTTGTGTGAAGGAAGGAGAATGCAGATGTGGTATAATTTACACATTCCAGACCAGGGCTAACTTATAAGAATGTACACAACAAACCCACTGTTGTACATATGTAATAAAATGTCAACAGTCCTCTATTTCCATACTACTGAATAATGAAGTGCTGTATATATCTTTGATTGAGAACGTTCGTGCTGAAAAAGCGATTCTTCTAATATGCTAAGTACACACAAATAGCTGTGAGACTGAAATTTTATGTAAATACTAACCAGTGCATGACTAGTTCACATAGTAATATTTTACACTCAACTCTACAAGAGTATGCGGATTTTGCATATAATGCAATTAACGATGGGTCGTCGGTTGAAAAATTCACCTATTCACTCTCTGTCTGTCTGTCTGTCTGTCTGACTCTCACTCTCACTCTCACTCTCTCTCTCTCTCTCTCTCTCTCTCTCTCTCTCTCTCACTCTCTCTCTCTCTCATGCCTCTCTTGTTCTCGATTATGATCAATTCTTTGTTAGTTGAAATATCAGAAAATGCGAAATATGGTGTGCAGCTCATGCCGAATACTCCTTTGTGCATACTACTTTTTGCGGACAATGTGGTGGTCTTTTCGGATACGGCAATTGGACTGCAGAACAAAGTCAGTTTTCTAAAGAAAGCTTCAGAAAAGTTAGGCTTTGTCATAAACACTACAAAAACAAGTTATTGTATTTCGATCGGGTGGTTATACTGCTTCTCATGAGAAACGGTACCTTGGTGATGAAGAACTCGAAATTATAAATGAATACAAATATCTTGAAATAAAATTCACTCAAAAACTTTGTATACATTTTTCTCAAGCAGATCTGGTCTGTAGAGAGAGAACCGCCCTAACTATTACGCACAGTACCTAACGGAAGGTTGCACATATGCCTCCTAATGTATACTTCAAACTGTTCGATGCTCAATTCTACCGATTTTGCTGTAAGGAGCAGAGGTTTGGGAAGTTAATGAATGCTAGGTTACAGAGGGTGTACATTTGTATGGTATCAATTTTTTTAATGTTTCATCCCAAACCCCTAATTTAATATGCTATGGCGAAACAGGTCGTTTTAAATTGTACATCAATGCCACACTCAGAAGCGTTAAGCACTGGTTAAAGATCTTGAAAATGAATAATGAGAGATTACCTAAAAAGATATATCGCATGATGTGTAGTCTACCACAGCAATGCACCTCGTGGGCTTCAATGGTTAGAGATTTGTTGATCAAGTTTGGTTTTGAAAGTGCCTGGTTGAACCAGGCCACTGTAAATGACCATGTTTTTTAAAGAGCCTAAGAGAGAGAATGCTTGCCCATTTTCGTACTCAGTGGATGAATAGTCTGACAGGAAGCAATAGGTATTCCTTTTACAAAGAAATGAAACTAGAGTGTATAATCGAAAACCACCTAACCAGTATTGATAAAATATATTCAGGGATATTTTTGTTTTCTTCAGGATGGGTATCACCGACTTGTACTTTAATAAATTTAGATACATGAAATAATCATACGACACACTGTTTCCATTGTTTAGAGAAAAAGATTAAGATAAATTTTACTTTCATGTTGGAATGTCCTGCTTTGCAGGATTTAAGAGAACGGTACGTACTTGCTGGTACATTTTGCTCAGTCTACTGTAAATCCAATGAGAACTTTATTGAGTAACAATAGTGATATTGTGACTAGGGCTACAAGTGTATATTTATACAGGACTTTTCAAAGACAATCATTAGGTGAGATGTCACCTAAAAGCAATGTTTTCTTTTCAGAGGATTAGGTAGAAACTTCCAGTTAATAAGGCATGTTCCACATGCTATATGTTGGTACCCATTGGTTGCTCATTTGGACTTGGAATGAGCCGTAGGCCTTCCCAATAAACTGTTTTTTCGTTGTTCTCTCTCTCTCTCTCTCTCTCTCTCTCTCTCTCTCTCTCTCTCTCTCTCTCACTTCTGACTGTGCGTCCGACGGCAGCGGACGTGTTTCGAGAGAGCTCCGCTGCTCGACACTTGTGGTTCGAATACCGTGTGTTCTGGAAGCTGGACTGCTTGCAAAGATTTCCCGAAAGTCACAACATACTGTGAGTCATTCGTGGAGATTCTCATTGTTGCATTTTCAAGCATTGTGTGTGTGTGTGTGTGATTTTTGCGACTTGACTCCAGCTGCAGATTAGCTCGAGCAAGTGGCCATCTCTCTCGTACTGGACCAGGTACTGTGCATTGCAGAAGTGACTATCGTGTTAATGTGTACCGTACGGACAAGCATTCTGTGAGTGCAGGTGCATTCTGAACTTTATTGAGACAAAAGCACCGACTTATTGAACTAGAATGTTGAAGCGACGAAGTAATGTGGACAGTACTGTGTTTGTGGAGTAACCCTGACTTGGAGCCCACTCTCTGGCTAAATCAAGAAACTTTGAATGACGTTATTCTGTGGGAATGGAGAAATTCATCTCAATGCAATGAAAAAGTGAATTGTTAAAAGATCATTTCTTAAAGGGCTCTTTTCAATTTTTGCTTTCGTTCACAGCAACAAAATAACTTGAGTCTGTTGTCCTGCGGTGTGCTCACATATACTTCACCATGGGCGTCTCGCTCGAGACTTATCGATAACATATAAGTGCACACTTTGCACGAGCTACTCGACCAAGAGTAAAGCGTGAACGGTCCTTCGCCCGAAAAGGTCATACCTGGCAGGGCAGTGAGCTAGATGATTCCTGTGTAATGTACAAGCCTCAGTATGAAGAATGCTCTGAAGGACGGGGAGTTGTGCTCTCACGACCCACAGCACGTGCAGGACTGCTTCTTATTTCATTGTGGGTGTCGCTCCTGCTGATTTGCACACAGGCCTGCCATCTCAACAGCCACACTTCACCACCTCTCAGGGTTGAACTTGTTGAAGGGCAATGTGGAACGTAACCCCGGACCTCAGGATCACAACGCTGATGGTGCTCGACACCCTGTGAGGAATGGAACTTGGGAAATTCCACCAGATGCAGACTTTGAATCTGCATTCCTGAATACCGAGACTACATTTCCATGGGGAGTCTGGAATGTTTAGGCTGAATTGCGAAGGCTAAGTGCACAGCAAGACACACTGAACTTTCTACTGAGGGAAATGCAGGAACGCTGCAGACTGCAAGGCATCCAGGTCTCCCAGTGGAATTCAACCCTGCAAGTGCAGGTAGATGGCCTGAAACTGCATGTGAATAACATTTACTCCGACTTGCAGTACAAATAGGCAAGTATAGAAGCACAAGTAGAAAGAGTAGAGATGCTCACAAAACGGAATAACATTCAGCTGTTTGGTCTTCCCCAGAGGTCGCGGGAGACGTATTGGGACTGCCTTCAGTCAGTGCTGACAACCTTTCGCGACGTTCTCCCCGATCTCCCATGGTCTGAGGCAGATATTGTCAGAGTGCAACGCCTGGGAGAACAAGCTCAGGGTGAATCGCGCGACAATTCTCGTCCAATACTTGCGGAGATGAAAACCTGGACAGACAAACTGAGTCTTCTCAAAAGGGGTCGTGAAGCACGTCGACAAAAGGAAATAAGAGTCTCGGGAGACCTGACCACAAAGCAGACAGAAGCGTTGAGAGAGCTTCGCAGGCAAGGTCACCAAGTCTATTACAAAAACAACGAGATTCATTTCAGAGAAGAGGCCCAAGCGAAGAGCCGACCCGATCGGCAAAGGAGACATCGCGACTAGCCCATGGGAAAACCACAGCAGGAGAGGAGATGGAGTCATGAGGCGTATGGGGCGGATCACGGAGGCGAGAGTTATACCCGAATGCCACAGTACCCTCATTACAGAGAAGAAACCCAAGCGAAGAGCCTACCCAATCGGCAAAGGAAACATCGTGACCAGCCCTTGAGGAAGCCGCACCAGAAAAGGAGAGTGTATCTTGAGGCGTCTGGAGCAGACCATGGAGGCGAATGCCTCAACCAATTGCCACAGATTTAGGCTAGGAATAAACGAGTTAAATGTAAACAGAAGATATGAAAGGGGCAGAAAGTTTGTATTGTCCATTTTGTGATGGCAACTTGGAGAATGAACGACACTTTCTTATAGATCGTCCATTTTATGGAGGCATCAGACAGAAGTATCTCAAGACATATCTACAAACGGCGAAGCATAGGAACCTTGGCTATCTAATTGATGGCAGGAATGTAATGATGACTCGGAATGTGACAATGTACATATATTGTGAATTTAAAATACGAAGTGAGAAAATCGGTACGTAAATAAGTTGACATTGTATTACGTCTGTACACTTGTGACGGGTTGCTGGCCTATGCAAGTAAAGTCTAAAGTCTAAAGTCTCTCTCTCTCTCTCTCTGTCTCTCTCTCTGTCTCTCTCTCTGTCTCTCTGTCTCTCTCTCTGTCTCTCTCTGTCTCTCTCTCTCTGTCTCTCTCTCTGTCTCTCTGTCTCTCTCTGTCTCTCTCTGTCTCTCTCTCTCAGTCTCTCTCTCTCTGTCTCTCCGTCTCTCTCTCTCGCAGTCTCTCTCTCTGTCTCTCTCTCTCTTTGTCTCTATCTCTGTCAGTCTCTCAGTCTCTCTATCAGTCTCAGTCTCTCTCTCTCTCTCTGCCAGTCTCTGTCTCTCTCTCTGTTAGTCTCTCTCTCACAGTCTCTCTCTCTTTCTCACAGTCCCTCTCTCTCTCTCAGTCTCTCTCTCACTCAGTCTCTCTCTCACTCAGTCTCTCTCTCTCACTCAGTCTCTATCTCTCTCACTCAGTCTCTCTCTCACTCAGTCTCTCTCTCACTCAGTCTCTCTCACTCTCTTACTCAGTCTCTCTCACTTAGTCTCTCTCTCACTCAGTCTCTCTCTCACTCGGTCTCTCACTCAGTCTCTCTCTCTCACTGAGTATCTCTCTCACTCAGTCTTTCTCTCTTACTCAGTCTCTTTCTCTCTCAGTCTCTCTCAGTCTCTGTCTCTCTCAGTCTCTCTCTGTGTCTCTCAGTCTCTCTCTCTGTCTATCTCTCTCAGTCTCTCTCTCTGTCTCTCTCTCTCAGTCTCTGTCTCTCTCTCTCAGTCTCTGTCTCTCTCTCAGTCTCTGTCTCTCTCAGTCTCTCTCTGTGTCTCTCAGTCTCTCTCTGTCTCTTTCTCTCTCAGTCTCTCTCAGTCTCTTTCTCTCAATCTCTCTCTCAGTCTCTCTCTCTCAGTCTCTCACTCTCTGTCTCTCTGTCTCCCAGTCTCTCTCAGTCTCTCTCGCTCAGTCTCTCTCTCTGTCTGTCTGACTCTCTTTCTTTCTCTCTCTCTCTCTCTGTCTCTGTCTCTCAGTCTCTCTCTCTATCTCTCTCACACAATCTCTCTCACAGTCTCTTTTTCTCTCTCTCAGTCTCTCTCTCAGTCTATCTGTCTCTCAGTTTCTCTCAGTCTCTCTCTAAGTCTCTCTCTCTCTGTCTCTCTCTCAGTCTCTCTCTCTGTCTCTCTTTCTCTCTCAGTCTCTCTTTGTCTCTCAGTCTCTCTTTCTCTCCCAGCCTCTCTCAGTCTCTCTCTCAGTCTCTCTCTCTCTATCTCTCTCTCTCTCTTTCTTTCTTAGTCTCTCTCTCTCAGTCTCTCTCTTTCTCAGCCTCTCTCTCTCAGTCTCTCATTCTCTCTCTCTAGGTCTCTCTCTTTCAGTCTTTCTCTCTCAGTCTCTCTCCCTCTCTGTCTCTCCCTCTCTGTCTCTCTCTCTCAGTCTCTCTCAATTTCTCTCTGTCTCTCACTCTCTCTCTCTTTCAGTCTCTCTCTCTAAATCTCTCTCTCTGTGTCTCTCTCTGTGTCTCTCTCTGTGTCTCTCTCTGTCTCTCTCTCTGTCACTCACTCTCTTTCAGTCTCTCTCTCAGTCTCTCTCTCTCTAAATCTCTCTCTCTGTGTCTCTCTCTGTCTCTCTGTCTCTCTCTCTCAGTCTCTCTCTCAGTCTTTCTCTCTCTCTCAGTCTCTCTCTCTCTCAGTCTTTCTCTCTCTCAGTCTTTCTCTCTCTCAGTCTCTCTCTCAGTCTCTCTCTCTCAGTCGCTCTCTCTCAGTCTCTCTGTCAGTCTCTCTCTTAGTCTCTCCCAGTCGCTCTCTCTCTCAGTCTCTCTCTCTCTTTCACTCAGTCTCTTTCTCTCTTTCACTCAGTCTCTCTCTCACTCTCTCTCTCTCACTCTCTCTCTCTCACTCTCTCACTCTCTCTCAGTCTCAGTCTCTCAGTATCTGTCTCTCTCTTTCTCTCAGTCTCTGTCTCTCTCTTTCTCTCAGTCTCTCTCTTTCTCTCAGTATCTGTGTGACGTTACCTCCTCCTGTGCTATGGGAAAACACAGGCTCGGAGCTATATGCTCTTGTCTAGGGGTTACTACCGGTGGAGGAGGAACGCACAGGTTAATTTTCTCTCACACTCATGCAATGACGTAAGGATGCAGAGTTGATAATTAATAAGGAACTTTAATGATTCTGGAAGTGATTCAAAATAATGATTGGTAAATCAATTTGCATGCATGCAACTCCTTTGTTCAATCCTAATTTTAGCCAGCCAGCCTTTTCTATATCATGGTAAAACTTATCTGAGTTCACTGAGTCTGTTCTGTGGAGGAATGATGAAGGGTGTCAGGGCGGCGTGACCCTGTAGTTGCACTGGCAAAGGGGGTCAGGGCAGTTGACCCCGTGGCTGCTCCAGAAGGGGGTTGTCTTGGAGCGTGGCGGGGGTGTCGACTGATGCAGGGGTGTGCCTGCAGAGGGGAGGTTGAACTGGCCTCATCTCTCCTCTCGTCCTGTCTGGTGGCGGGGTCAGGAGACGGTCATCTCCGCTTAGGTTACAGCTTGTCAGCGAGCGGCTGCCTGCATCTCCTCCATCCAGGGGGGCTGGAGGCGGTGGGTTGAAGGGGGGTGGGGGTGGAAGTCATTCCCTGTCCTTGCCCTTGGGTCAGACTGGCCTTAATTGATACCATCTTGTATTCTTTCAGTGCGCCCTGGAGAGGGCAAACACGCCAGTCCCCGCTAGCAGACTGCTGTCTGTATTTATATCTTCTTCCACGTCTCGATTAAGAGTCTCAGAAATTCACCAATGGGAAGAAGGGGATGTTTGGCGCCTGCTGACTCGACAACTTCTTACCGCTTAATGTCTTCAAAGTTCTCTTACTCTGGACCAATAGGGAAGTAGAGAAAATTGGCGCATTTTCGTCCCATTCAAAGTCTGGCACCGTCAGCACAATCTTGGCGCCCAACTTGAAAACTGTTCACTCCTTCCACCAACACAATAATATTCTAAAGGCATGGCTGGTTGCTTAATAAACTACATTTAGTTGAGGTCTGGCTGGCTTCTATATCCTTTAGTATTCCTTACTTAAAACATGCATAAACACACAATTCATAGTGGTAGTGGTATGATGCTTCATTAGCTCACACAGAAAACGTAGCACAGGGTAGGCATTTTACCTAAACCATACAGAGAAATAAAACAGAGGTGGGTGGCCGCAACAATCTGTCTCTCTCTTTCTCTCAGTCTCAGTCTCTCTCTCAGTCTTTCTCTCTCAGTCTCTCTCTATCTCAGTCTCTCTCTCTCAATCTCTCTCTCTGTCTCTGTCTGTCTGTCTGTCTGTCTCTCTCTCTCTTTCTCTCTCTCTCGCTCTCTCTCTCTCTCTCTCTCTCTCTCTCTCTCTCTCTTTCTCTCATCTTACGACGCGATCCTGTGCTACCTGGGCACACTGGGTTAGCAATCTATATTAACTATGACCTACGAAACTCTATTTATAGAAGACATGACCTGGAATCTTCAAGTGTTGAGTGTATTTGGTTGGAGCTGAAACAACCTTCAAAGACTTCTCTTTTCCTGGGATTCTTGTACAGAAACTTTGCCTCCACCTTCTGTTGGTATGATGAATTCGTAAGCATGATGGACAAAGTGAGTGCTCTTGGAAAATATATTGTTTTTCTTGGTGACTTTAATATAGACTACCTAAATATTAACGGTGCATGGAATTCAACTATCCTGCTCTTTGGACTCAAGCACTTGGTTCATACAGCCACTAGGGTCACTCAGTCAACATCGACTCTTATTGATCACATACAGTATATACCACCAACATCCATCTGGTACAAAGCACTTGGGTGCCAAGAATGGGCATTAGTGATCATTTTCCAATCATCTGCTCCTTGCACGCTAAACTCTCCAAAAGCAAAAAACGCGATCATTCATATCTGACCTATAGATCATTCAAAAACTTTGATGCCAAAACCTTTTGTTCTGACCTCCAAACGACACCCTTCCATGAAGTCCAATATCACACCGATCCAAACTGTGCACTTCAGCTTTGGTACAACATATTTCTAGGAGTAATTAACAAACACGTTCCGATCACAAGAAATCGCGTACGTCATCCAACGCTGCCACCAAGGAAGTAATACAAGCAATGTCCCTCAGAGATAAACACAGGAAAAGCAATGATTTCGTTGCATACAAAAAACAAAGAAATGCAGTTAAAAGCTTAGTGAGGAAAGCAAAGAAAGAATATTTTCAGAAACTTATAACTGATTACAAAAACATCACCTCAGTATGGAACGCCATAAATACCTTTACCAAACGAAACGGAGCTAAAGCTCACTCATCATACCCATCCGATGATGTTAATGACTGCAATAATCACTACCTTTCTGTGGCTGAAAAGTTATTCCCTCGCGATAGCAACCATACTTTCTCATCTGAAACAGCATATCTCCAAGAATTCTGCCAAGAGAGACTATTGTCTTTATTGGAATTTGAGATTCCCCTTCTTGCTGTTCATGAAGTGGGCAGATATATTGACAAACTCAACTCTAAAACAACAGGACCTGATGGCATCAATAGATTTCTTCTTAAACTCTCTCTTCCATATGTAATCGACTCGCTCACATACACAAAAATTGTGCATTATCAAGCAAAACTTCCCAGATGAATGGAAAAAAGCTAAAGTTAACCCTCTACCAAAAGTGAAAACTCCCACAAGTCTAGATGACTTCCGACCCATATCAGTTCTATTAATTTTATCAAAACCAATTGAAAAGCACGTTCACAAACATCTGTTGGCATTTCTTGATCGGCACAGTCTTCTACACCCCATTCAATCAGGCTTCCGACCAAAACATTCCTGCCATACTGCATTATCCCACCTGATAGACACCTGGCTGCACGCCATTAACACCTCGAAAGTGATACGATCTGTCTTCCTAGATTTCAGAAAAGCCTTTGACATGGTACATCACGGCATACTATTGGATAAACTGGCTCTTTATTTTCATGGTCACACGACTGTGAAGTTTTTTCAGTCATTCCTGGATAATGGACAACAATGTGTCCAATTCGATGGGCACGTTTCCAAGTATGGTATTCTAAAAGCGGGTATCCCACAGGGATCTATACTAGGCCCCCTTTTATTCTGTTTATTCATAAATGACCTACCCTTGCATGTCACAGATAGAAAGGTCTAATGTAACATGTTTGCAGATGATACAACGCTGACTACCGCGGACAGCTCAACCGAAACTGTGGCAGATAAACTCCAAAAGAGTCTTGATGAAATATGTTGCTGGTGTCTTTCAAATCATATGGTGTTCAACCCGTCCAAAACCAAGTATATGGTGATAACCACAAGGCAAAAACATCAACTACATCCTTTGTCACTCCCACTTTCACTTGATGCAGGGCCGATAGAAAAGGTGAAAGAAGACAAAGTGCTTGGGGTGATGATTGATAAACAGTTAGACTGGAACTCACACATACATTTTATCTGATGTGCAAAAAGATTTCAAGCAATCTCTTTCTACTGTAAAAGCTGAGGCACTTTGTAGACACAGAAACCTGCAAAATCTTTTTCAGTGCCCACATCGTATCACACATCAATTACGCATCAACATTGTGGGATAACTGTAGTGAAGCTAATTTGAAGAGAGTTAATTCACTATACAGAAGAGCTTCTAAGCTTATGGTCCCAAATAAATCTCTCAGCACTGAAAAGAAAATGGAAATGCTTGACATTTTGCCTCTCCATAAGCATCTGCAGCTCAATAAGTGTGTGCTTGTGAAAAAGGTAAAGGATGGCAGAACACCAGAATATCTAACCAAACTATTTGAGCAGTCATCATTCAGAGGACATGACAAATTTCTCCTGCCTCAGCCTCGCATCGATTTGTTCAAATCGAGCCTATCTTACTCTGGGGCTGCTCTGTGGAATACACTGCCTGATGACATAAAATGTATCAAATCTTTGCCTATGTTCAAAGACAAAATTCGCACTATTCTCAGGCATCATCATATGACATAGTTTTCCACGCTTTCATCTGACGTCTAGACAGTGGAACGGCTAAGTGTATCCTACATTATCCATTCTTCACATAATTATGCTTACTTCAGGCCACCCCTGACTGAAATATTGGAGGGGTTCTGGCTGATTGGGGGTAGGGGAGTAGGGGAGGGAGTGTACACCAAGAGGCTTTGGCCTACTTGTATGTATTTGTTTTTAACATTTGGATGTTAAGAAAATTGATTTTTATGTATTTGTCATTGTAGTCACGTCAAGTTCCATATTTGAATGTTGCTTCTCTGGTACACTATCTACCCAGTTTAGTATGTTTAAGAAATTGCACATGTATAATTCTTGCGATAATTATACTGACTCTCTCTCTCTCTCTCTCTCTCTCCCTCTCTCTCTCCCTCTCTCTCTCTCTCTCTCTCTCTCTCTCTCTCTCTCTCTCTCTCTCTCTCTCTCTCTCTCTCTCCTCCCTCCCTCCCTCCCTCTCCTCCACCCTCTCTCTCCTCCCTCCCTCTCCCCCACCCTCTCTCTCCATGTCACCCACCCTCTTACTCTCATTCTCTCTTCCCTTCCTCTCCCTTTCCCCAGCCCCCCCCCTCTCGCTCTCTCTCTCTCTCTCTCTCTCTCTCTCTCTCTCTCTCTCTCTCACCACGTTTGAATATTTTGCCTCAAGGGCTGAATGTAAGAAAGGCACTACTGCCTAATTCACTAGCCTTGTAAAATAAAGTTCGTTCGTTTGTTCGTTCTCTCTCTTTTTCTCACAGTCTCTCTCTCTCAGTCTCTCTCTCAGTATCTCTCTCTCTCTCTCTCTCTCTCTCTCTCTCAGAATGTAGCGGTGAAGTGTGAAGATAGATCTTTTACTTTGTTTGTTTTTATCTTTTTCTTTTTCTCTTGACTTGTGGTTAGCGCCGTACTGACGGTTGAACGGTGCTTGAGACATTTTCGGATTGACGTCCGTTCGTCAACCTGTGCTTCTCGTGACAATAATGAGTACTCTATGTTTTCGGTCACTCCCACCGCTTGCTATAGACCTTTCTCTGTTTCATATTTTAATCGAACTGTACTCACGAGGTCAAGATTCAGCCAGTTTGTTCTGAATAAAGAACGAACTGTAAAAAAATATGTACACCAGCAAAAAGACGGCATGTTACGAAACGCATATTTCCCATTTGCTCTTGGTTGTGGTTATATCATATAGTGGGTTGGGAATTATCTGCCAAGCCATAGTGTATTTTGATATTGCTGCCAAGCCAGTGTTGATGTTGGGATTTATATGGTGAATGGAGTTTTGGAAGGGAAAACGAACAGTGAACCTTGTTTTCCTTCCAATACAGAAACAAACTTAGTGGAACGTTTGGGAGGATATATTATTCATCTCGATTCACACTCTACCATTGACCAATCTGCAGTGAACTTTTTAGGAAACGGACTAATGAGACAGCTCAGTTATTGTTCAATGGGAGAGTGGATAGCTATGTGAACAGTTGATTGGTTGTTTATTATGATATCGTGAATCAAGACACCCTCCAACGCTGTGATTGGTTAAGGACAACAGGTAGACTTTTGCCGTTGTATTTAAGCCCATGTTTTGGGATCACAGGCGTGCCCGTAGCAGAATTTTCACCGAGACAGCCCATGTTAGGACGGCGCCCTGTCTCAAAGAGTTCATGTGGTGAACTATTTGTGAAAACCCATGGAATTTCGTCCACTGACGGACTAATTCCCAGTGACTCTCTTCAAACGTCTATGGATAGACGAAGGGAGAAAAGGAGGATTGCCCTCACTTTTGACTGCAGGGAGGAACTATGCATAAGGTATTGCGAGTTTTCGTTCTTGCAACGTTTTCCTCTCCTGAGTGAACTATCTGCTGACCACCCTGCATGGAGAAATTGTCTTTAGAAATTTCTCCAACTCCTGAGAAAACCAGCTGTGAGGAAACTCTGACCGCCTCTCACCTCGCTCCCCTCCCCATCGCCTTTTTCAAGTCGTCTCGCCTGCCGGTCTGCCCGCCAAGGGAAGGATTTCGCCGTCTGCTCGACTGCCCGACCGAAGGGAAGGATTTCGCCGTCTGCTCGACTGCCCGACCGAAGGGAAGGATTTCGCCGTCTGCTCGACTGCCCCCACCTGACGTCTGACTACGCATCCCCGCCAGGACTTCTACATTGCCTGAATCCAATACAAGTCAAGACCTCCGTCTCCTCTACGAGAATCGAGAAAATCACGACTGCCTCCTCTCCAGAGTCAAAACTCCCGTTTCATCGTGTGTGTGAAGTGCGTCCATGAATGGACATCCCCCAAACCCCCTCTCCCAAATAGTGTGTGTGGAATTCCATTCATTGGAAAGCGAGCTCGCTACGGATTGGCAGAACGCCACGACAGATCTGAAATGTGAGTATAGTTTATAACTGGCTTGGCAGCCCTTTCAATTAGTTATTATCTATTCTGGGGAAGGGTTCATTACATTTTGCAATGCGTTTCAGTATCACCTTGCCTTATTAATTATTGTGTAATAATTATCACTCTTGACCAATTTGATTATTATTGATTAAAGCTGAATTTGAACTTTGATTTAGGAATCCCAGTCATCATTTGCGTCCATACGTCATCCTTGTGTGAATGTTTGATTGGAAGGTGCCAAGTAGTAAGAAGTACCCTAGACATTTAACGAGCCAAAGAAAAGATTGATAATCTTTTAATACTACTTGTAACACGGCACATTGTCATCAAAGAGAAATCCAATAACATTGTACTCGAGTTTAGTACTGCTGCATTTGTTGCATTCGAAAATGCAGCAGTGGCTGTACTAAAAACAATATTTCCTCTCATGACATGGACAGGGATGGTAGAGAGGTACAAACGGTCTTCAAAAAGAGTATTTTCTACACTCTCTCTCTGTGTCGAACAACACTGCGTGCCCTTGCGAATGAACCCCATCTGAACTATTTCTGGGAAGACTTGTTGGACATAATGTGCAAAGCGGGCCTGGATGATCCCGATATTAACACTACATTGGATATGTTTAACAAGCACATGACATCCAAGGCCCCCTCCCCTCAGCCCTACTCTGAGCAAGTGGCACCCAGAGACTCATACAGAAGGACGTAGACAAACTCGAGAGAGTTCAGTGCCAAGCCGCCCGCTTCGTCACAAGTGACTACGAGTCCAGAAGCCCGGGCTGCGTGAGCAGCATGCTCAAAGACCTGAACCTCCCACTACTGAAAGAGCGCCGCAAGCAGCAACGCCTCACACTCCTGAACAAGATCGCGGAGGGCCTGATCCCGGCGCTGCCCCCAGAGAAGTTTCTCACTCCCGCTGTCAGTGGCCGACGGAGAGTTATCCCTACAAGGGTTCATCAGCAACAACATTATCGAACGACAGGCCATAAACAACACGCGAGGATTCGTCATTCCTCCCAGCATGACAGACCAGTACAGGAACTCCTTCTTTGTCTGTACTGTGGCTGAGTGGAACCAACTGGGTGACACAGACTTGCCAGCCAAACCAGCTCGACCAGCCGGTACCGGCGCAGCATCATCAGCGCCGAGACTGACAGGGATGTCGCCCACCCACTGAACACTTTCACTGTAAAAAAAAAGTTGCGACGACAACCAGAAGTGGTTACTGCAACTCACATGATTCAGATCCAGATCCAGATCCAGGTCCTCTCAGTGCTCCTCAGATCGAATGTCACCGA
>JAWQFJ010020330.1:0-10000 GCA_034096865.1 Theodoxus fluviatilis | reverse complement strand
GTGTGTGTGTGTGTGTGTGTGTGTGTGTGTGTGTGTGTGTGTGTGTGTGTGTGTGTGTGTAAAATCAAAGAACTTGGCAATGAATTAAGTTACTATATCAAAATGTCTGTATTCGACGAACAAATGTTCAGTCTCTCGCTCAATCCACTTAGCTCCTAGTCTAGCACAAGGCGCCGACAAAGCTCCTCCACCCAGACTTGTCTTGGGCCATTCTAGTCCATTAGAGACTTCGCCTGCCGGCGAAAGAGTCTCTAGAACAGTTCATATCACGTGATGGAACTAATCCGTCAGTAATATTCATAAGGAATATTGATAAGGTCACACGAGAGGCGTGTGGGATAGCACTCTGCTCCCTGGCATACGCCCTTAAAGTAGTTCTAAGACTATTTCGCACAAAACTCATAAATTACGCTTGCTGAGGCAATAAACAAGCGTTTATTCGATAAAATAACATGTTTGTGATGAAATGGAAACAAATTTTGACATCTGAATGATTTCTGCAAAAAGTGGGTTAAATATTATACAGAACGAACTATCTTTGGCACACTGCTGTAATGCGTAGGGTCAAGTCTATTACGTATTCATCGCGAACTACTCGAAAGGAAACGCGGATGACGTTTTAGTATTGCTTCTGCGAAACCCGCCGTTTGTCTTTCCCTCTTCGCGCATTCCCTCTCTGGGGGCCGGGGTAAGAATTGACCCACCGCGATTCGTAAGAGCCGAATATAACTAGGGACACCGTGACATGATTCGCGTTTGCTCTAAAGTGTTCTAGTGATTTTCGTGCTTAATGGCGTTATATAGCCTACAAAGGCTGATAGGTCGTAAAACGCCATCCATCCATCCATCCATCCATCCATCCATCCATCCATCCATCCATCCATCCATCCATCCATCCATCCATCCATCCATCCATCCATCCATCCATCCATCCATCCATCCATCCATCCATCCATCCATCCATCCATCCATCCATCTCTTCGCGCATTACCTCCTTCACTGTGCGCCGCCGTGTGCCGAGTGAAGTTGACAACGGTAACTATCATTTTGAATATTTTCGCGTGCCGGTACTCTTTGCTATAGAAGCACATTGTGTCAATGGGCGTAGTGCTAGCAGAGAAAATGCTAATGGCTCACTTTGAGGAAAGGCAACGGCGGACATTGCGCAAAGTGGGTTCTGTTCCCCTGTGAGTCGGAGGTAAGAACTGACTCACTTTGTCTCTCTACAAGACTCGTAAGAGGTAAATGGGTTGGGAAATCGTGAATTGATTTACTCTTGTTCTAACCAGCTCTAGTGCTTTTCATAACAAATGGCCTTTCATAACTTACAAAGTCCAATTAGCATTAAAGGTGAAGGTGAGGTTTTTATATAACGACTCCTCACCAATGTATAGGTTTCAAACCGCTTTACACTTCACTGAGCTGTTTGATCAACCCATTACACAGTCAGGTACCAGAGCCAACCCCATTTCCTGAGGAGCATTCCAACCCGATGCTGGCTATGACCGCATACAAGGGTTCATCGCACCACGTTGTGCCATCACTGCCCCTCCAGAGGCGTGTTCAGGAGGGCGAGTGATCGCGGTCTCTCGCGTGCACTCGCCAAGCCTTCCCTTCGAACAGGTCAGCTCGCCGAGAGCTCGCGAACTGACCGCGATCCCATTTTTGAGCAGGCGCGCCTTGAAATCCAAAATGGCTTCCTCGGATACAATGCCGTGCGTGTTCGTCCGACTAAACCTTGCCGACCACAACCTGGGCCGAAGTTACACCATCCTGGTGCCTGATGATGTGAACGAAAGAGTAACAACAGGTAAGAATCATCGCTCTGTTCGTTTGGGTTCTCACCAGAGTCAATTTATTACGAAAACTGTCCATCAGCCGGCTAGCGCCACCGTCAAGGGAAGTAACAAAGCAGCGTCCAATCATGATTACGTCCCTTGTCCAGTGTTTGACAGTATTCGACACACTTCAACCGGTCCCCTCCTTCCATGTAGCGTCTTTGATCATTGTAGACAGACGAGGGTCACGAGCAACAGGAATATACATATATAAATTTATAGATCAATGGGGTTGCACGTCTGTGCAGACGATAATTTTTATGTTACTGCTTTCATCACGAGTGCGACAACGAAGAACAAGCAGAAGTTATGATGAAGAAGCTTGCTTACCTGAACAGATGTGCGGTTCATCCGAAAATGACATTTGAACTGAGTGTCGCTGTAACGAGGCGAACGGTGCAACCGATTCAGAAGCCAATTCGAGCATTGCCACCTCGAAGATTACGCTTTTACGACGGTGGGTAGTCGAAGAGTCAGCAGTGGACGCCATCTTGGCGTGCGCACACTTGTTCAGTGTTGTTCAGGAGGGCACAGTTTGAGCTCGCGTGAGCTCGCGCGAACTCACTGAGTACTCTGCGCCTCCTGAACACGCCTCAGGTACCCAGTTTTACTCCTGGCTGGGGAGAAGCAATGTGAGTTAAGCATTTTGCTCAAGAGTGCAACTCCGGGAACCATGCAGCTTTTAATGTCGCACCCACCAACCCAAGTGCCTACCAGTCAAGCGCGCTAACCACTCGGCCACCGAGCATTATCATCACCATCACCATCATCATCATCATCATCACCATCACATCATCATCATCATCATCATCATCATCATCATCATCATCATCATCATCATCATCATCATCATCATCCACAACGGTCAGCGTTAATGTGCCCCAAGTGCGAGAGACACAGTCACTCGGGAGTGTTTTTTGATAACCATAGCCGTCGCTGGCCACCAGCCTAGCTCCATAGTGCAGCAATGGTGATCCCATCTCACAGCAGTGTTTATATAGACAGATGCATATTTCAACATGCAGAACCGAAGCCCTGCGAAGGGCAGACAGGAAAAAAATGTGGGATCACAGGCGGGTACTGAACCCGCGACCTTTCGGTTAGCGCCCGAAATGCCACACCAGCTGTGCTAAAGTGGTCCGTGTTGCATGTATACCCGTATAAAACTTTACGGGAAGATTTTTTTTTTTGCGCACACGGCATACAGTCAGTCTTTGTACGGGTAAATGCAAAATGTGCGGGACGTTTTGACATCTTCAAAAACAAATTGTTTACTCGCAATCGGTGGCTTATGGCTCGGGATTTGAGTTGCCGTGTATGTTTGCACGAATTCATCGAAAGCATACACCCTCTTTTTTAATCGGCACTCGATGGAAATTTGCTTAGGAGTATATAATGTTTCGTGCCTTTTTTAAGGGAGGTGGGGGGGGGGGGTGGGGGTAGGGGGGGGGGGGGGGGAGGTAAGGGCTGGTTCATCCGGGGTTGACAGGTATACAGATGGTGTCTACCAACACAAACAAAATTCGGTCTTGGGATTTCCATCCCCTGTGACCACGGAGCAGATGCTGGTAGGTGTCAGGCGACGGGAAAATGTCAACTAGCAGGTCTTCTATGTATTGCAGTCCCGCAAATGTGGTACAGATTAAATTTCTTCGAAAAATGGTAATGGGCAGACATACTCGTAACAAAGTTTTTCACTAATTGACGTTTTGCAGATGTTCAGTTTATTGATCCCCTTGTAGGTTGTGGGTAAGACTATTCTGTGAACCCGAGTCAGTAGTGACTCTTGCGCAGTTCGCAGTGAATGCGTAATAGACTTGACCCTTCGCAACACAGCATTGTGCCAAAAATAGCTCGTTCTGGATACTATTTTTTCCACTTTTTACAGAAATCATTCAGATGTCAAATCGTGTTTCCATTTCAACAAACATTTCATTTTATCGAATAAACGCTTGTCTATTGCCTCAACAAGCGTAATTTATTAGTTTTGTGCGAAATAGAACTACTTTAACGGCGTATGTCAGAGAGCAGAGCGCTGTCCCACAAGCCTCTCGTGTGACCTCCTTATGAATATTACGGACGGATTATTTCCATCACGTGATATGAACTGTTCTAGAGACTGTTTCGCCGGCGGGCGAAATCTCTAGTGGACTAGAGTGGGGTAAGATTAGACCCACCGCGTCTCTGCACGCGATTCGTCAAGGGAGAATAACAAAGGAAATACAGACGTGACTTGCACTTACACAAACTGGCTTTTGTGATATGCGTAATCAATGGCCTTACGTGGCCTGCTATACCTGACTGACAGGCCGTGTACAATCCATTCATTCATTCGACGTCCGTGAACTCAACACTGTCTTAAAAAAAGTTTGCCACAAAAAAGAGAAAGAAAAAAAAAGAAAAAAGCGCAATTTGTAGTGAAATCATTAGCGTGATCGTCTTTGGAGTCAATTAGGGAAATGAAGTCTCGACTTACTCAAGCTCCAGCACTTGGGATGTGAGTAGCCATTGGCCTTACATCGCCAGCACTTGGGATGTGAGTAGCCATTGGCCTTACATCGCTCGACTTACTCAAGCTCCAGCACTTGGGATGTGAGTAGCCATTGGCCTTACATCGCCAGCACTTGGGATGTGAGTAGCCATTGGCCTTACATCGCCAGCACTTGGGATGTGAGTAGCCATTGGCCTTACATCGCCTACACAGACTGATACTAGTGATAGACCACAGAGCCTCATCCTTACATCTTTGCACGAAATATCACTTTTAACCCAAAAATACGGTTCTGTACAAGGCATTATTCGCGCCTCGGAGCTGGCGGACTGCCAGAATTGTCCCTGCAATACATCCTTTTTTCCCCAGTCGTGTGTGTAAGGCCTCGCGTGACGCAGACTTAGTATTAAGAAAAAGCACCAACCGACACGGATGATCTCTGTACTTTGTCAAGAGCATTGATTGGAACTTTACTCTGTGTCTGCAGTCACTCTTCAGTCTTGCTACAGCCAGAAAATGGGGGAAAGTTTGATCAAACTACTTGTGGTTGAGTTTTCCTGCATAGTCGTGTGGGCTGAAAGATCTTTAGTTGCGTTCGATTCTGAAACATCAGCACTGGTTCATCATTGGAGATTTCTGCTGAGCAACGAAAAGAACGACGTGCAAACTGTTCTTTATCTTTTTCTCTCTTTTTAAAATATAGTACGGTACTTCGTATTTCAAGAGTTGTATACACTTTGAACAAAACTCGACGAGTGCGGTGTTTATTTGCTCCTGGTTATTGTTGAATACGTCGCAAGTTCCTCAATGACACTTTCTCACTACGTCTCGTTACAAATGCAGCTAAACTATTCTCTCCACCCGCGAACATGTATCCTTGTGTGTCAGTAAAGATGTATTTAACTGGGCGAAGCTTTGGCCTACTACGCCGAAGTTTTGACTTCGCGCAAGTGATTTTGGGATGTGCCAAGTGTCCGAAGTTCGGAGTAGACTTATGTGTTCGTCTTCTTCGAAGTCTGATGTAGACTTGGACGAAGTAGACAGAAGTTGCGTCCGGATAAGTCATATAAGATCGCTCTTTCGTTTGGGAGTCTCAGAAAGCCTAGGCTGGAATTTTCGCTTCGGCCAAGTCGGATGCAAAGTCCCCGAACATGTTCGCTAAGTCCTCTTTAGCCAATTCGTATGCAAAGTCCCCGAACATGTTCGCTAAGTCCTCTTTAGCCAATTCGTATGCAAAGTCCCCGAACATGTTCGCTAAGTCCTCTTTAGCCAATTCGTATGCAAAGTCCCCGAACATGTTCGCTAAGTCCTCTTTAGCCAATTCGTATGCAAAGTCCCCGAACATGTTCGCTAAGTCCTCTTTAGCCAATTCGTATGCAAAGTCCCCGAACATGTTCGCTAAGTCCTCTTTAGCCAATTCGTATGCAAAGTCCCCGAACATGTTCGCTAAGTCCTCTTTAGCCAATTCGTATGCAAAGTCCCCGAACATGTTCGCTAAGTCCTCTTTAGCCAATTCGTATGCAAAGTCCCCGAACATGTTCGCTAAGTCCTCTTTAGCCAATTCGTATGCAAAGTCCCCGAACATGTTCGCTAAGTCCTCTTTAGCCAATTCGTATGCAAAGTCCCCGAACATGTTCGCTAAGTCCTCTTTAGCCAATTCGTATGCAAAGTCCCCGAACATGTTCGCTAAAGTCCACTTCGGCCTTCGTTCTATTCGGGGACTGCGCTCAATTAGAACAAACCTTAACAGAAAATGGACATTGGTCAAAATCAGAGGAGGGGCTGTTGTACAGAAAATTCTATGAAGTACTCAAATCACCTAGGCGCACCGACTGTTGCAACACAGTTATTAACAACATCAGTAGCAATACCATCGCCACCATTGATGACAAGACTCGGTCGCTCTCCTAAATGGTTTTATTTTGCTTAGTTTCCGTCCACTGCAATCGCGTTTGTCAGATACACAAACAATTTGGTGCTAAAAACGCCCCACTGTTCGAAATGATATATCTCATCGAAACATGTTATTTTGCCAAAGAGATATCGGGCCAGCATTAATCGACGCGTTTCAGCGGAGGGACATTGAATTTCTCTGCACTTCAATGTTGGAATTGTCCCTGCTTCCTCACCGTCGGCGCTGATCGCGCCATCTTGTATGGGCCCGGTGTAGCTGTTAATATTAGCCCCCTGTCTGCAATCTCCCCGTGATACGGAGTATGTTATCTGGGCCTGGAAGGCACAAGGATACAAGGTGTAATGTATCGCTACGTTATCGGCGCCAGGGGGAAACGCCAGTTGTTTTTCGGCAGTGAAGTGTTTAACCAGGGGCAGCTGGAAAAAGAGGACAGGTGCTGGAGAGAGAAGGCGAGGGGTGGTGGTGGGGCAAAGGGAGAAAGTGATGCGCGGTGGAAAGCGAAGGGGTTACGGCAAGACAGCAGTTTTAATTGGACGTAACCAACAGTCCCCTGTGGGCTGCGATAAAAGCGATAGCGCTTGAGGGCGTAATATACGCGAGTGCGTTTTTGTGAGAACTCGTGGCTGGCTGACAAATGAACGAGTGTAGAACATGGACGCAGCACACTCAGAAAGCAGTGCCCCGGCCCACCCGGGGTTATCTGCCCCTCGTCGCTCTCCTTGGCAGTATGACGTTGTGACGCAAATGCTTGGAGGTTACGCCCTTCGCTGTGTATATGTGCATGCGCGCGCGCTCGCGTGTGTGTGTGCGTGCGCGGGTGCGTGTGTATGTGTGTGTGTGTTTTTTGTATGTGTGTATGCGTGTGTATATATGTCCTCTCTCTCTCTCTCTCTCTCTCTCTCTCTCTCTCTCTCTCTCTCTCTCTGGCCTCAAACATCCTCAACTAAACCCGATATGTCTCGTAAATACCGCTTTCTCGTTTGAAAAGAAGAAGAAGTGGAAACGAATGGACGTAAGGGATATAACTAACAAAGCATCAGGCCATATGTCTGCATTTTTCCTGCATTGGAAAGCACTCGCAGTCCGGTTTTCATCGAAACACCAGGGGGAGAGCCATGTGGTTTCTGTAGCTGTTCCAGTCGTGGCAGGTTATAGGCCGGTGATTAATACTGCTCGGTTGGAACGACATCCCCGTGGAACAAGCGCCTACGCGCGTGTCTCTCTGCCGCCCCGAGCTGCTATTCCAGCCTCGTAACTGTGTAGATGTTGTCTGTAGCCAGACCAGCCCGCTTTTGTCAGACAGCTTCGTCCTGCTTCTCCTCGTGTCTGTTCTACGTATTAAAAAAAGAAACGTACTGTTCATTCGTGTCGTGGTAGAGGCAGAGTACTTTTGGAAGAGCGTTTTGGACGATAAAGCGTATGTGGTATGACAGATTGAAATTTTAGAAATGCCATTGATTAGGTGTCATGGCGTATCGAGCAGTGTGTTGGAGCTTTCAAGTTTCCTGGCGAAGTGAAATACTGCATCTTATTGTCATCTAGACAGTATGACTAGATGCGAAGGATACAATGCTGGTATAAAGACATGACCCGCCACCACCACCCTAACAAGACCGCCACCGCCGCCTCCACCACCCTATCAAGACCGCCACCGCCGCCGCCACCACCATCGTCACCACCACCACCACTGCTTCTACCACCTTATCCACATCACCACCACCACCAATACTACTGCCACCACCACTGCAACTACCACCTTATCCATGCCACAACCACCACCACTACTGCAACTTTCACAACCACTACCACCACCACCACCACCCCAACATTACCGCCACCGCTACCGCCTCCACCACAATGACCACTAGCACCACCACAACCATCAGCACCACCACCACCACTACTGCCACTTCCACCACTGCCACTACCACCTCTCCCACGCCACCATCACCACCATTACCGACATTACCATCACTACCACCACCACCATCACCACCACCACCACATTACCACCACCACTACCACATTACCACCACCACCACTACCGCCACCACCACCACAACCATCAGCATCGCTTCTACCACCACCACTACTACTATCACCGCGACCACCTTATCAACGCCACCACTACCACCACCACTACCACCTCCACATATGCCGTCGCTGCCGCCGCCGCCACCACTACCACCGCCACCACTGCAACACCACCACTACTACCACCAGCAAATATCTCCTCCACGCTCCCACGCCCACGCATCCGTACAAAACGTACGCGCCCGCGCAAAAAGGAAGAGTTAACTGCCTAATCAAGTGTGCATAAATTGAATGAAAACAACCCTTCAGCTCCCAACCCGAGCCAATTCCATTTCTGTACATTTGTACTCCGGAAAATGTTGTTGGGTCTCGGAATATGTTACGACGTAAACAAATACACTACCAATTCAACATTTTAAAAATCGAGCCGTGAGGATTATTGCTACAAAGGTAGAAAATTCACAACCATACAGAGCATTCCATAGGTATCAATCTTTAGCACGCTTCTGCAACCCTTTTTCTTCTCTCGTTGGCAATAAAATCCGTATGCCTCCCTGTCTGCCTGCCTGCGCACGCGCACTACCGCCCGTCTGCCCGCCTGCCTGCTTGCTTACCTGCCTGCCTGCCTGTTTGTCTACCTGCCTGCCTACCTGCCTGCCTGCCAGCGTGCCTGCCCACCTGCTTGCTTGCTATTTGCCTGCCTGCCTGCCAGCCTGCCTGCCCACCTGCTAGCGTGCTATTTGCCTGCCTGCCTGCCTGCCTGCCTGCCTGCCTGCCTGCCTGCCTGCCTGACTGCCTGCCTGCCCACCTGCCTGCCCGCCTGCCTGCCTGCCTGCCTGCCTGCCTGCCTGCCTGCCTGCCTGTCCACATGCCTGCCTGCCTGCCTGCTTGCCCGCCAGCCTGCCAGCCTGCCAGCTCACCTGCCTGTCTGTCTGCTTGTCTGCTTACCTGCCTGCCTGTCCGTCCGTCCGTCCGACTCTCCGGACGTCAGCCTAGCTGTCCCTCTGTGTGTGTATGTGTGCGTGTGTGTGTGTGTGTGTGTGTGTGTGTGTGTGTGTGTGTGTGTGCGCGCGTGTGTGTGTTCCTTTGTATTATTTGTAGGTTCGATTTTCACTCATAAGCGATAATGAAATATATTCTGATACTGACATCTGAATCATAGCTGTTCGGCTCAAAGTGGGCGAAACTTGTTCCTCTTACGAGGCAACAGAGTATCATGTTTCGTGTGTATCGTGCAAGAAATACATTTGTGTGTAGCTGCTGAAGGGTGTATAATATGTGAGGCTAGAACTTGTTTGAAACCAGTATGCATCTAGTAATTCTTTGAGAAATTCCTGGAGTAAAAAATTATGTTGTAGAATTGTCTCGGCGGAAAATTTCTTATGAATTATTCGATGCCGGATGCATGCCATTTGCGAATGTGTTTGTTCGTTTGATTGATCATGTGTGCATAAGTATGATAGCTTGATTAAGTCCATTCTCGAAACACGAAGGAAAAGTGATCAGAGCAAAGTAAATGAAAGACAAGATAATTCGAGACGAAACGTTGAAACGCATTTTACATGCACTCTGGTTATTAGTATTATTAGAAATGTTTACTATGCGTCTGCTGAGCCGTAGCCTTAGAGGTTTTTTCATTGCCCTGAGCCGGTGTCAGTACAGAATTGACCCCTGTGCATGTGAATAACTTGAAAGCGTTACCAGTGTAGTGGACTTCACTGG
>JAWQFJ010020329.1:132500-140000 GCA_034096865.1 Theodoxus fluviatilis | reverse complement strand
ACCAGAGCTCTCTTCCAAAAAACCTGCTCCAAAATCACCTTCTGGGTCGGATGGCAGTGGCAGCAGTTTTCGTCTCTGGCGAAAACAACATGTCGAGTGTCATTCACGCACAATGGCACGTCTATCATGCAGATGTTTCTATCTTAAGGTGTCGTGTTTATGGCTGTGACACCGCACAGTATCAATATTTGTTCTGACAAACCCTCCTTGTTCTATCGCCACTGTTCACTCGTTCTCTTTAACTCGCAAAGCCGCCCACACTGGCACTCTCTACTTTCCCTCTTACGAACTTCGCTACTGCCCTGGCAGCGAATCTGTCAGTTCGAAGCTGGATAAAAGTGAACTGTTACATGTGTGTTCAGTCAGACGGTAACTCCAGTCCGATAAGACGTGAGCATCCTCCTGCTTTTTCGCAAGGCAAGGGATGGAATTATAACTACCTGCATTGTGTTAATAGGCCTATATTTCGCATTTCATTGATCTCTCTGCCTTATTGACCTGTTTCTAAATGTCTGTTCTCTGTTGTTCTTTTCGCTGGCTTTCTACTCTTTCTTTGCTCTCGAGCAACTATTTATTATACTATTTCTTCCTCTTTTGCTGTTTATACTTCTAGTTGGTTTGTATTCTCCACTCATTCACATTGAGCAATTCATTTCCCGAAACAACTGTAACTGCTTTAGCAGCAGCGCCTGTTATTGTTAACGAGTTTCTGCTCCTCTTCACTGTGTTCACTGTGCTGCTGCTTCATTAACTACGGTTATCTAATATTTTGCATTTGCTGTTGGTTCTACTACTGCACCTGCTGCTTCTTCTGTTGTGGTTGCTCACTGCTGCTACTGCTGATCAGTAGTACCAAAGCCAATACCTCAAATCACCACTGGCTTTACACTGCCGCCGTCGCTGCTGAAGCTGTGATCACCACGCCACATCCACAACCATTACCGTCCTTAATCTACCACATTTATGATGACAACTGTGCAACAGCCTCTAGCACCATTCCCTACTCTTCACCGGTGCCTTCAAGAGCAGGCTGGCCTTCGCCACGAGAGAAGTGCAGGGCAGCACAGATGGAGGGGAGGACATGACACCCTGCACTCCCTGCACAACGTGCTCTGAGTCTTGCACCAGCTGGTGATGAAAGGGACGGTGCAGCTGCGTGTCGACACTCCATTAGGCAGGGGTCACGTCTTGCAGGGCAGGGGTCACGTCTTGCAGGGCAGGCGTGTGAGTAGGCAATGTAAGCAGTGAAGGCAAAAGAGAGATTTGGGAAAAGACGGCCGAAAAACCAAAACGGATGAAAGACTTAAAGTTAATGGTCAAACTGAAGGCAATGGTTCCCACGGTGATCCATTCATTTTCGCAGAGATTTCAGGCAGTTTTAATCCCTACACCTTATCTTGTCGAACCAACATATTGATTCTCTACCATAGCCTGACAGCAGAAACACATTCAAGATAAAAAGAAGATGCACTGACAAGTGGATTTCAGAATCATCTTCTCAGGCGAACAGACTGATGGAAAGGTAGAGGAAAGGCAAAATTGACAGGCAGACAGACAGATAGACAGACAGGCAGACAGAGAGACAGACAGACAGGCAGGCAGGCAGGCAAGCAAGCAGCCAGGCAGCCAGGCAGGCAGGCAGTCACGCAGGCAGGATGCCAGGCAGACAGACAACCACAGAGAGCTAGGGAGGGAGGGAGAGAGAGAGAGAGAGAGAGAGAGAGAGAGAGAGAGAGAGAGAGAGAATAGACAGGCAGACAGGCATGCATGCAGGCTGGCAGGCAGAATGACAGACAAACGGACAGACCGACAGAAACAGAATGACAGACCGACAGACAGACAGACAGACAGACAGAGCGACAAACAGTCCGACAGACAGACAGACAGACAGACAGACAGACAGACAGACAGACAGACAACAGACAGAGCGACAAACAGTCAAACAGACGGAGAAAAACCACACAGAACACACACACACACACACACACACACACACACACACACACACACACACACACACACCCACACAGAAAAACAAACACATGCAAATACGCACACGCGCATAGACACGGACACTGAGAATGACACACAGACACACACGTACACGTAGACAAATGGGAAAAAGAAGAGCGTAGAATCCCCCAATTCGAAGGAATTTATCACAGCCGAACTTGATTAATTTGAGTTTCAACACACCTAAACACATATCAATCTGCACACATAATACGTTGGGTGAGTACAAGGTCCTCACACTGGGACCTCTCTACAACCTCCATTGAGCACATGATGTGACGTGCGACCCTTGTGCTTTTGCATCTCTGATGACGTCGGTCTGTGCTCAGCCTGCATGCATCGCGGTGCGCAGCGACAGTACAAGTGCGAGCGATTCCCATTTACAATGCTGATTTTCCTTTGTTCCTTGGGCGTGTGCCGGTATAGCGAGTTTGAAGCGTGTGTTCCTGCGTGCCTTTGAAATGAAGAATCATCATGACTCCATGGGAACGAAGGCTGACTGCTCCATTACTTTTTTGAGGACAGCTTGGCCCCAAGGTAGTGAAAGAGGGTTAGAGGGTTTGGGGTGGGGGATGGTTAAACAATGTATATGCATAAAAGCTGAGTTAATGTGAACAAATATAGTATAAGTACGCAAACGCATACGCACGCGCGCGCGCGTGGACGGAGACAGAGAGAGAGAAAGAGAGAGAGAGAGAGAGAGAGAGATATGTGACCTTGCGGACAGACAGATAAATGTATGGACGGACGGACAGGCAGGCGGGCAGGGAGACTGGCTGGCATACAGACAGACGCAAAGATAAAAACACTCTCAGACGGACAAGAGAGCAAGCAATAAAAATAAACGGGCAAATAGGCAGAAATGTGGATTCGCTCACGCGCACCAAAATGCACACACGCACACGCGGCGTGCGCGTACACACATACACGAACACGCGAGCGCTCGTGCGCACACACACAAAAACACACACACACACACACACTGACAACGATACAGGAATACCAAAAGCACATCGTCGACACATTGCTTTAATCGTGAATGGCAAGTGAAAATCCGCAAATGAGAGTCTTCTGTTATCCTATCATGCGTCATCGACATTCTTGAAACGACAAGACATCACCTCAGTACAAGCGTGCACAAGAGGAAAGTGCAGTTTTTGCATACTAGCGTTCGAGATGAGCGAAGATAACATTTTTCTCCAGTCAAACCACGACCAACATTGGGTGGGGACGGGGAAAAGTGACAGCGGACTCGCATATTCATCGCTGACGACGCTCGACATAGATCATCTGGCGCCTGGCGCCCCGCCGGAGGGGTCGGCCCGGGTACAGACGCCAAGAACAGATGATTTCTCACCCTCGTAACAGGGGGGGCAGACATGGGAAGGTCAACTGCGTATCACAGAGTGGGCCTGTGGATTGATGCCAGGGTCGGCAGACTCCCGCCCCAGCAGGGAACGCCCTTTGAACGGAATGAACTTTGGCCTGTCTGTGCTGCACGAGAGACAAGTTTACAATAGGATGATCGCTAGAGATACCCGGATGCAAACTAGAAGTGTGATTCGCGTGTACGGGACCTGCAACGTGTTAGCGAACGACTGATGTTAGTGTGTATTTGAAGAACAATACCGTGATCAGAGACAGTCGCACATCGCATGTGAGTGGAAAGTTAGCGGATGAAGAAGACGCGTGACTTCGAGTCTGCGTTCGGAAAAAAGTTCCTTAACCCTGACCGACATGAAAACAGTTCTCCCGGATAGAGCTTTAATGCATCTGGGCTTGCACCCTAAATGGCGTAGACAAGAGGGAGCGGGAAGAAATGAAGACGACAATAAGTTGTCAACGTATGTAATTGATTTACTTCCTGCTCCGACTCTGCTTCGTTCTGACACATCTTGAGAGTTTCCTTTTCGACATGTGGTCGTTATTTGTTCGGAACCACTACATATCATGTATAGTCCCTATAAGTCTTCGACACGTTTATTTAAACAGGTGTTGACGTAGCAGAGTCCAAAATATGTTACTTGAAGGAGTAATCTCTCATACAGTTGGCATACTGATTGATGAAAAGGTTCCGATATTGATAATTAAAACTTTTCACATTAGTGATTCATTACAGTAAAGGTCGGCCGGCATCTACTCAGATAAATGGTTAAAGTTTTATAGGTTTGTGTCCCATAATTGTGCAGACTAACTCGCACCTTCACTCCGCTGGAAAATGGCCAAGAAAAGCATGAAAAAACCACGCCTCACACATTTTCCTCGCTCAGTGGCAACCACCATAATTCATTCTCGGCCAGAGTTGTACTTCATCCTGATTGTGAATGGGTCACTCATTCATTGTGTGCTAAGTGGCTCACAGAGGCGTGAGATGCATGCACGCTCACACGCACGTATTCAAGGTCCCCGGTAAAGATCCACATTTACAAAGAGTCTGCTTTGTGATGAAGGGACAAAAAGTACCCCGTTTTAATGCGCTCACTCACAGACATCATCCTACCCGTGAGTTGGGGGTAAGAAGTAACCCACCGCCTCTACCTACGCGATTCGTAAGAGGCGACTGCTTACATAAATTAGGAACTGCTCTGCTCTTGCTCGAACAGCTCTGGTGATTTTAGTGATAGATTGCCTTAAAAAACCTACGGAGCCTGACAGGCCGTAACACTTCATTCATTTTCATCACTGACACCAACTTTCTCATATAAGAGGTTGATAACTCGAAAGGGTAAGATACAGTTTGTGTGCTGTAAATTGTTTTGTTCTAATACAGTGTTAGTCTGCGAGAACTACAAGAGACGTATCACAAAAGTGTTTATTTGTAAGTAAAACGACATAATTTTAGAAAGAATAACTCCGTCTGTTTGGCATGCAGTCTTACAAAGTGCATTTAAGCAAAAATTATTTTTGTTTCTATATAACACTGTTGCATAATGTTCATTTTGTTGTAATTCTACCGAAATGAAAGCAGGTCATGCATGAAGGATTATGAACAACTTCATTACTTTTCGAAAGCCATGGATCTGGATTTGGATATCGAGGGTTTTATATTTTACGTTGAAATTAATAATGCAATATAAAGGCTCTGCATCTGTTCAAACTGCTAGCAAATCCTTTGATTGCAGGGAACACTGACAGTTGGATAAATGACTTTTCTCTGTCATGGTCAAGTGGATACATTGAAAAAACCTTCCTCAAAAACACAAAGAAAACGTCTACTTTATTTTAACAATGACATCATTCTGCATATTTTTCTGTTGTAACTCGCGCAAGAATCGTTAACGCAAAACTCCAACTTCCCTTGTCGAAAACAACCCCACGGCAGTAAGTTTTGTGCCTTTTGCAACCATCTGGAATGTAGGTTTGCTCATGGAAGGCACCTTACAGCTGTACGCCGGAAAGGGAGACAACTGTATCAACATTTAGGACGGACTGCAGGGAAAGGCGCATTCTTGTTTGATGTTGATAGATGGCGCCACGTTGCCTGTTGACAGCCCGCGCGTGAAAGAAAAGGTTCAAGCGACGAGGAGACGGATGTTCCCTCCAGATGACAAAACATGACGCTGCTGTAGAGTTAGGAGACCGAGCCGGCTCATGCATAACCAGCCCATCGCACGTCTGGGGGGGCGGTGCGTGCGAAGCCTCATAGTCGGGCTAAAGATTGATTTCACCCGCCCCATGATGTGTGTGATGTTTTCGTGAAGAAGACATCGTGCTGTACATGTCGCTCCAGCGCGTGTGTGCTTCATGGAAAACCAGCGCTTCCCCCATGTCTGTCGCGTTTGTGGAGACTGAAAAACTCCCGCTGCTCATTCCCATCACGACATGCTTTGCATAACGCAGGCGTCGGCTGGGGTGACGTTTTGTCACTGTCAGAGGTGAACAGAGGAGCGCGAGTCAAAACAAACATCTATTGTTTCAAAACCAATATGGCGAGGCACGGACTTAGAAACCCGAGGACGCCCACGGCGAGAAGGTCCTGACTGACACTGTCCGTGACGAAAAGTTCCCCGGGACGCTTGTCTGTGTGCGTCCCACGCCTTTCCAGAGAGTGATTCCGATGCAGAAGGTCGCAGGCAGGCTGAAGCAGCCTTTTGTCAACATGACAAGGGGAAGATGAGGTGTTGCGCACTTGCCTCTGTTTTCATTCTATGAGACGATAAACGAAAGAAAAAAAAGGGGAAAAGAGCATTTCTTCGAGTGCAAGTAGCATAGAGTTCAGTTCAGTTCAGTTCAGTTCAGTTCAGTTCAGTTCAGTCTCTTAACCCTGAGATGGGTTGTTGAGGCACCACTGATGACTTTCGGACAATCTTCCTCCATTGATCTCTATCCTCTGTGGCTCGCTGTGAGTCAGCAAAGGTCAAGCCTGTCCACTCTTTGATGTTGTCTTCCCACCTCTTTCTCTGCCTGCCTCTCCTTCTCCCACCTGGTACGGTACCTTGCAGGATGGTCTTGGCCAGCCCACTGCCTCTTGACACGTGACCGTACCACTTCAGCTTTCTGCTTTTCACGATTGAGAGCAGGTCTTCGTACTGTCCAAATGCTCTCCTGATCCTGTTGCTGACTTCCTCATTCGTGACATGGTCTTTATATGAGATGTTCAGAATCTTGCGGTAGCATCTCATTTCCAGGGCTTGTATCCGTCTCTGTAGTTCAGATGTGAGTGTCCAGGACTCGCATGCATACAAGAATACGGAGATGGCCAGCGTGTGCATGAGCCTGATCTTCGACGAGAGAGTGATATTTCTGTCACGCCATATTGGCTTCAACTTTACCAATGCTGCTGTTGTTTGTGCTATCCTGGACAGTATCTCTGGTTTGGACCCTTCATCAGTCACAATAGATCCCAGGTATTTGAAGTTGTTCACACCTTCCAGTTTTTGGCCCTTCACTTTGATTTCCATTTTGAAGCCCCGAGGATTGTTCGTCATCACCTCGGTCTTCTCGGCGCTGCTCTCCATGCCATATGCCTGTGAGGTCTTGTCCAGGTGCTCGACAAAACTAGTCAGCTCCTCTTCATTTCCTGCTAATCCATCAATGTCATCAGCAAAACGTAAGTCGGTGATCTTTCTGCCGCAGATGCTGATTGATCCTTCGTGGTCTGCTAGGGCATCAGTCATTATCCTTTCGAGGAAGAGGTTGAAGAGTGTGGGAGAGAGTAGACAGCTCTGTCTGACTCCGACCGTTGTCCTGAACCATTCGCCTGTGGTACCATTGAACAGGACTGCGCTGGTCGCTCTGTCATATGTTCGACTTCTTTGATGATCTTGGAGCTGATGTTGTAGCTTCTCATTGTGGCCCACAGCGCAGAATGCCAGATTCTGTCAAATGCTTATTAAAGTCAATAAAGACATGGTACAGACCTTGTTGGTGTTGTAGATGTTTCTCACACAGGACTCTCAGATTGAAGATCTGTTCGGTGGTGCTCCTAACTGGTCTGAAACCTGCCTGCTCTTCAGCAATGATTTTCTCTGCCTGAGGTTTTAATCT
>JAWQFJ010020329.1:70000-127500 GCA_034096865.1 Theodoxus fluviatilis | reverse complement strand
CTGGTTGCACTGGGTTTCTTTCGCGGGCGAGAAGACGCAAACACAGATTGCTGTTTGCGTAGATAGAATGTAATTTTCTAGTGGAAGACTAATGAAGTAATGTACAGATCGACAGAGGCATCCTTCTAAATTTAGAAAACACCAGAAGATGTGGGATTCTGTAACTTATCAGATAGAGCGTTTGACCTGCTGTTGCTTGCAGCTGATGGGTGCGGTGTCCGAAGCTGCACAGATCATAGTTGCATTCTTGAGCAAGATGCTTCACCCACATTGCCTCTCCTACCGAGGAGTAAAACCTATCACTGGGCACTGCACAGCGGCGACCGAGGGTGAATTTTCCTCAAGAAAATGTCATAAAAAGGACAAAATTATTATTATCATGTGTCGAACGAGGTGTGCATCTCTACGTGTCTACATTATTTTCACAATCAGGAGTATTAGTTAAAATTATTTTGCATTAACTTTAAACTATTCATTTTCATTGTTTGACATTTTAACACCAGCAGTCAGCTCTGCTGCAATGCGCAGAAATGTTTAATTTCTACAGATTCTAGGACGGGGTAGGTCAGTGAGAGTTAGAGCATTTCATCCCTAACCTTTGACACGCATGACCTCTGACAGGGACAGGCGACACTTGTTAACCTGTCTCTCCGGGCGTTTGACCCCGTGCAGGTGTGGATCTGCCTATCAGCCAGGCGAGAACAAATGGAAATATTTTGTTTAGGGCGTAAATATAAAAAAACCATAAAAGAATAATGTCATCCTTGAGCAGGGGCTGAGGAGCGTCACCAAGATACTGAAAACTATAACTAAAAGGTATTTCCCTCAAGTTTTTTACATTTAAAAATTTGCATTCTGTCTGGAGCGACCCTGAAATAATAATTTTAGTCCACAGTAAATCAAAGCAATTTTTTTAGAAATAAAGAAACACTTTTTAGTGAGTCGAGCTTTCTAGAAACCACAACTTATGAAACTCCTTTGAGTGTCAAATGGAAAGGCGTATTCTAACTTGTTTATAAAAATAGATCGTTATATCTGTTTCGTACAGTTTACTCCTGTATGGGTGATATTACCATACGTGTGACTCATACAGCGTTTGATGATGAACCGCGATTAACAGGGAGTAACAGCACACGTCGATATCATAACACGCCAAGTGTCCATCACATGAATGACAGTTACGCTACGAATCAATAAAATTGTCAAAAATGCGGACTCATCCTGAGGGCGCATGTACTTGATAAACTTGACCAGTTGATGACCCGTGCGAGGCGTGGTCGAAGGTCATTTGCGTTGGTGGACACAGCATATGGGTTTTTAAAATGCAGTCACAAGGTGGTATTTTCCACAACAGGACACTCCCGGACGTACGAAGACTGTTCCTCACGTCAACAAACCCACCTGGCCTGACAGACCAACCCAGCAGATGTCGACAATGCTCTTCCAGATACGGAGGCCTGCCAATCGATGCCATTATTCTGGGTTGGGCGGGAAAAGGTAGGTTTAGTCCCACTGAGTGGTCATCCTGTTGCTGAGATGTGAACAAAGCCAGCAACCCAAGGAAAGGCGTGGCAGAAGGACGCTGTGCTGTGCACTGGCCCCACGCCATCTCTGGTCTGTAATCACCAGCCGTGGGACTGCTTGAAACGCCTCCAGAGCGCCTGCACCACGCTTGCTTGGTCTCACAAACAGCCAGGCTGAACCTACTTCATCCTGCAGGATCATGATAGAAACGCCTTGTGTATGCGTGCATGCATGCGTGCATGTGTATGTGTTCGTGTGTATGTGTGTGTGTGCGCGCGCGTGTGTGCGTATGTGTGTTCGTGTGTCTGTGTATGAAAACAAGCACACACACATACATACACACACACACACACGATCATGCACGCACACACACTGGCATACACAAAATGACACAAAGACACAGAGGTAAAGAGGGCACATAGACATACAGCCAGACATACATATGCAGAGGACAGTTCTGCAATGAGGACGTACAGTTAAAGTGAAGGGAGACCATGAAATAACAGCGATAAAGTAGACCTGTCTAATGATCAGAAAGTGATGATCTTCCCTCTAACGGAAGGACTACGGTGTTGCAGTGGGTCCACGCAGAAGGGCTGATTGACCTCTTTGAGCTCTGATCATTCTGAAAAGAAAGAGCTTTTTGAAACTATGAAAGTAATGACAGCGATGGCAGTTGCTGATGAGATTGTCGGTTCTTAGAACAGCTAATGTTCACCAAAACGTCCACCGCCGGAAACGTAACACGCAAGAGTCCATTTCTGACACGTGATTACTCAACGATGTGCCCAGTCACGCCATGGTTTGGTCGTCACGCGGCTCTGGACATGAGTGTACGGGGTGATAGGAGGTGGAGGGGAAAGAAGAGGGTCTGGGAGGCTGTCGGGCGTGCAGGGTTGAGGAGGGGCCGAGCTGTTGCAAGCAGGGGGGCGGGACAAGAGGAAGATCTCCTCCCTCCATCCGTGCCTCTCTCGCCACCCCACTGTCCTGACCGCGTGTCTCCTCCCACCCACCCCAATTAGTGACAGCAGGACGTGGCCCTGGGCTCAACTGTCCCTCTTCAACCCCGTAAGGTTGGTTTCTCCTCCCAACCCCCTTCTCCCCTCTAACTCCCTCGTTTCTGTCACTCACCTGGTGTCGACAGACCTTCTCAGCTATTTTGGAAAACCACCACTTGCGCACACCCACCTATCTACCGCTGCCTCTGCGTCCATCTTTTCCATTCTAAATATTTCGCCTTCCAAACCACCACCACCAGTCATCTCCACCCTCTACCCCCAACCTTCCACATCCCCACCCCACCTTCATGCACCAGCACCCTTCTCCACATTCCCCTGGAGCCCCTTCTTCGTTCTTGCAAGTCCGTCGTCTGTCATCACCTCCGACACTTTTTCATCAGAGTTTCCTTCACACGCAGCTGCAGTTTCCTGGTCTGGTCTCCATGCCTGGCTGGGGTTGAGCGCTGTGGCTCGGAGTTTGGGACAGGTGCCGTGATGACAGACGTGGCCCTCGCAGGGTTGCACGGACAGTGTCCATACATCACGCAGGTTTTGCAGAAGTACATAGCATGTCAAACGAAGACAACATAGTTGTCCATTCCGATTCCAGTGAAAAGAGAGTTTGTTCACTTGTTATTAGAATGCCTTCCTTTAGAGATTCATCACCGGCGTCTTGGTCGCAAAACGTCTTCCACCACATTGTCGGAAAATGTTATTTATTTAATCTAATGTCTACGGGCACTTAAAAGCACAAACATAAATCAACCCCCCACCCCTACCCCCAAAAAAGAAAAAGAAATGCTGAAGCGGTGTTACAGGGATCCACAAAAACGAAATAAAACAGGTCCCGGGTTACTTACAAGTCTTAATATTCAACATGAAGATGTTCGTAACAGAGGTAGAAAAGGAAAAAAAAGTTACATTTGTATATGACTCAAACACGATATCCTAAACAACCCAATCTTATAAAATTACATCCACTCTTCACATAATCAAACCCCAACGGGTAAATGAAAAGCACAAGTAAAACTTCGGTCAGCCTTCTTACATAAAACCATAAAACACGCAGGTCAGCCCTCGACACAATAAAAATTCTAGTCGACCAACCTTCTCCACTCTGTCTGTCTGTCTGTCTGTCTGTCTGTCTGTCTGTCTGTCTGTCTGTCTGTCTGTCTGTCTGTCTGTCTGTCTGTCTGTCTGTCTGTCTGTCTCTCTCTCTCTCTCTCTCTCTCTCTCCCTCTCCCCCTCTCCCTCCGTCTTTCTGTCCCTCTGCCCGCCTGCCTCTTTCTGCCCGTCTTTGTGCCCCTCTTTCTGAATGCTCCAAAATATATCGCCACCTCATTAAAACAGTTCTCCTTAATCTCCGCTCACTGCACCATTTTTCACTTGAGAGCGAACACCGCTCTGCAGCCAGGGGAATCCAACGTAGCGAGCCCCTACTCACCTCGCACACAATAAAATATACATCGTGCGGATCGCCGGCCCGTCAAAAGATCCGTGCAGATCGCAAAACCCCAAACACCAAACCTCGCTCTCACGCCCCACGACAGGTCCGCCCGACACACCGCCAGTCGCGAAACCCACCAGTCTCCAGGTGAGACACCTCCAAAAGCATTCAGCGTGGCTGAGACTAGTGAATATAGTCTCAGCAACAGGTTGGTCACGTGATAGCCTAAATTCTTCCATAACATGCATACCACCGTTCTGAACAGCCACGCTGAATGCCATATCACATCGTGAGTGTATTCCTCCGCTTGTTGTGATACACTCCATACTGGCAGCCATTTGTCCGTCAGTTCATTTTCTAAACATCGATTTCCCATGAATGTAAAACTTGTATGCGGTAAAATTCGAATCACAAGAGTGTAATATTGTGAACTCTACTAATTATAAGGACTTTGAATACAACAGCAATATTTATACTTCATTGAGCGAGTTCGGAGGGTCAGAGTCGATCTCTGGTTGTGAATTCTTGTCAGCAAACCGTTAGATGACAACTAAAGACGCTTCAGCGTTTGTGTGAACAGTGATTACACGTACCTTGTCAGCAAACCGTCAGATGTCAACTCAACACTGTCTAGTCTCGCTGGATAAGCAGTGAATCAGAAAATGGCTTTAACTTCAGCTCCAAAGAAAAGAAAAAGAACAGAAATGACACCCAAAGACAAAGTGGACTTGCTTGATCGCTACCGAGAGCTAAATTCTAAAAGTTTGAGGGAGGGTGCTGACATTTTGGGTGTGTCGGCATCATTTCTGTGCCAGACACTGAAAAAAGAAGATGAACTTAGGGCTGATATCGCAGAGGGCTCCAGTCAAGGCCAAAGGAAGCGTCGGCGCTGCGGGAAGGATAAAGAGACAGAAGATGGCTTAAAGCGGTGGTTCGACTCTATCCAAGCACGCAACACACCTGTAAACGGCCCAATCCTGTGTCAGAAGGCGGAACAGATTGCTTCCCAGCTTGGTCGCTCCGAATTCAAAGCTACAAATGGGTGGTTTAACAGGTGGAAGAAACGCAACGGCTTGGTGAAGCGGGAAGTGCCGGTTAATATAAACGCCGCTTATTAAAAACACTTTTGTTCGGTCCCAATGTGTTTTTAATAAGCGGCGACTACTGTATATACACAATCGCACGTGCTCAAGGCAGCTTGCAACCTTATAGACACGTTCGCGCTAAAAGTAGTTCTCAAATGATTTCCTGAAAATCTCATAGATTAGTTTTATTAGAACACCAAATTTGTGTTTATCTATCGGGATAAATAATTGGAGTGAAATAGAATCGCCTCTTTTTACTCTCAATGGTCTTCTGATCATGTTGAATTTTGATTGGTAGAATCATTGGAATGTGGAATCGAACTCACGTGACCAACCTGTGTCAGAGATAGTATCTCTGTGTTCAGAATGCTCCAAAAGATCACCCCCCATTACAAGCGGTCAACTACTATAAAAGCGTCATCAGATACAGCACTATATTCACTTCCAAGAGGTACTTTCAACCTAATTCCGGCTCATGGCGGCACTATGGGCTGGCTCCTCTAAATGTATCCTTCGTTACCTTCAAAGACACATGATGTTACTCCTGGTGAGAAAGTGGCGTTGAGAATCACGCATCTTGCCCAAGGCCGCATCACTAACTCCAACGCAGCTTCAAACACCTCATCCACGTGTCGCGAATCACCAGGGCTGACCGTGTGGAGTCTCGCACTTATTGGCCACTGTGACTGAATTGTGGACACTGAAGGCATATGCTGCCGACGCAAAATACTTCATTTGTGGACATTCGCGGGTAACATGAGACAAAAGGCGGTATAACGGGCACCAGCGGATTCTACAGTAGTTTTAAGGAGCGAAGCCTTGGTTGACAATTGCCGCTTTGCACATTCCAGGCGCTGATATCACATCGATGCGAGACTTCTAGGCAAATCTTGAACTTGAGTAGGTACGTCAATGGTGTACACAGCAGGATGCACGTTAATTGAACTTTAGATATTGTTTTTCTCGTAATTCCTACTCTGTCTCACTGAAAATACGCTACATGCTGACGCGCAGCACAAATCACGTGACTTTTACCAATTACGGCATTTTTGCAAACAATCTTGGATAACATTTTCCTCAGGATTTTTATGGCAGCATTGTTTAGTAGTATCACGTGCATGCGGTTCATTTTCTGATCGCAAAGTTTGAGAAATGATTGAGATTCTTCAACAGTGTCTGGGTCTCAAACAAACAAAGAATAAACTAGATTCAGCATACATAACTTCTGTTTTCCCCTGCCGGCCATTATATGTCTTCACAGTTGGGCTGTCGACGTTTTAAAAGTAGGCATATGACAACGAAGAGTTAAACCCTTATCTCCGGCAATTAGTTTACAACTGCTGTGAAATTATATACTTTAAACTGAATTTTGTGATACATTAATATGAGATCACTTCAAGGGCGGTTTCTTCGTCAAGTATTGTGCAAGAATCTCGCAGACGAGGCTATGGCGTTGCCCACGACATCTCATTCACTCGCTGCGAAGAAGGGAAGCCGAGGTCGCTCCGGAGGTACCTCGTTGCGTCTAGCTACAGAGGCCCGGATGATCCAAAATAGGGGAGACCGTGCAAATTGGGTTGCCGTTCATAGACGGCAGTGCCTGTAATGTGCTTCTCACTGTCCGAGAATGGAAAAGTATACGTACACTAAAGTATTTGCTGTTCGAGTTTTCATTTGTATATTTGAGGAATATGAGTATGTGTTACTTCTGTATGAACACTATCGACATTTTAAAAATCGTTAGCATTCACGAAACGCCGTAATGTCCTCTCTCTAAATTGTCCCTTCAATTGATCGAAGTGTATCGAGGCACAACATTTTCGACGGAATTGTCTACATTTCAACAAGTTCCCGTGCTATTTGAGATGTCATCATGGTATGTTCTATCAAGTGAAAAGCTGCTGTAATGTCTGTATCGTCAGTTATTTCGTCTATCGGCAACTTCTTCACCGATTCTGGCGCCAGAACGCAGCCATGTTCTCTTGGACTTCCGCCAAGCCAATTGATGATTGGCTGTTTCTTAACCTCTTTCGATGTTTGCCTCGCCCCCAGTTTTCCCTCGAGAAAAACACCTAGCGTAGGCAATGCGCCCCGGGTTTAGATTTGATTCCTATCATATATAAATGCTGATGTCACGGGATCTCAGGCTTACTGAGTTTGAAGTCTCCCAAAAGCAATGTGCCAGAAAACTGTGTTACGGGGATCCACAAAAACGAAATAAAACAGGTCCCGGGTTACTTACGTGTCTTTATATTTCAACATAAAACATGCCCGTAACAGGGGTAGAAAAGAAAAAGAAAAATAAACAGAATGTTACATTGGTATTTGGTTCAAACACAACATCTTCAATAACCCAATCTTATAAAATTACACCTACTCTTCACCTACTCAACTCCCAACGGGAAAAATGAAAAAGCACAAGTAAAACGTCGGTCAGCCTTCTTATATAAAACATAAAAGCACGTAGGTCAGCCCTCAACAAGTAAAACTATCGACCCATGTAAAAACTCTCGCACCAACCTTCCAACTCTGCCCGCTCTCTCTCTCTCTCTCTCTCTCTCTCTCTCTCTCTCTCTCTCTCTCTCTCTCTCTCTCTGCCCATCTCTGCTGTGTGTGTGGAGTCGATCTCTTCTCTTCATCTTCTCTCTTCTGTGCTTTGTCTTCCTCCACTCTCTTCTTCGTCTGCTTCACTCTTCTGTGCTTTGCCTTCCTCCACTCTCTTCTTCATCTGCTTCATTCTTCGCTGCTTTGCCTTCCTCCACTCTCTTTTTCATCTGCTTCACTCTTCGGTGCTTCGTCCTCCTCTTCTCTCTTCTTCTCACCCAGCAGGTGGACCGATCTCTATCTTCTGTCTTCTCTCAGTAGGAGGACTGATCTCTCCCCTCTCCTCTCTGTAGGCGGACTGATTGCTGTCTTCTTGCTCTCTCTCACAACCAACTCACGACCCACCTTTTCTGACTACTACTCATATCTCAGAGCGAACACCCCTCATCACCCCTAGGGCAGAACTCAACTCCCATCCACCCTCCATTTCTATACAGTCGTTGGACTGCCAACTTTACCAGCAAAAACCAAGTCTCTCTCAGGTGAGATACTTCCGAAAACCCACTTCCCCATTACAACTGTTACATCGATTTCTTGGTTTGAATACAGGGACAACCTTTAATTGTAACTCTTTTCAGCACAATGGCTGCAGATGCTACCAAGACTACACATCAGACTATCATCAGACCTTGAGCAAGACACATTTGAGAGGCAAACAAAACAAAACACTCGGGACATCGGAGACACAATGGGAAGTTGTCTCCCTTGGGTCATCAACTGTTCACTTTAAAAGCCGTCTGCTTCGATACGAGGCGTTCAGCATGGACATGGAGAATCGGGGCAGACGACAAGAAAAACACTGACGGAGCCAATGTCCAGACTGCAAAGGGAGACAACAATGGCTTTGTCGTCTGCCACGGTGACCTACATAACAGCCGCCGGCAGTGCGATGTCGTTGGCCGACTGCCGTAAGTTATATCGACCCAATGATTCAAAGAGATCGTACAAAGCTTCGCAGTGTGCCGGAACGATTACAGATCGTTTGTCCCGAGTGAAACCGATGTAATATATTTTCCCCTCTTGATACTGTGGACTTGTTTTGCCCTACAGGCTGCAAACGATGCTTTTAAAGAAAGGGAAAGCAGGACTAGGCTCATAAACGTCGCCATTTAAATTTGATTGCGTTATATTGAACGCCATGAATTTGAAGTACTGATCAATCCATTCGTTGTTCGAGACTCATGGTACATGATAGGCATAATTTTAATATTTTTTGAGAATATTTTATATATGTTCGAGAATTCTTGTAGAATAATTCTTCGACAGTTGGACACCTTCCCAACTATACATGAATTTTTTCTAAAGTAAAAGAAAACTAATCATTAATAAGTGAACAGTTTTTACTTTTAAATTAAAAACCTCATGTATTTACGATTATGCAACTGAGAATTTAACATGTACAGATTTTGTTCCTGATTCGTAGTGGACGATTTTCAATAAGAAAAAGACAGGTTTGACAATATTTGTATATGCCCCCAAGGGTAATGAATAAACTGTGCCTTGCCTTTATGGGCCAGGCACCCAAACTTGAACTTGAACTTGAACTTGGATCACAAAATATTATGAACACGTTCTGTCGATTATACAAATCGGCAAACGTCGTGGGCTCACCAGCTTTTGGTACAGAGTTACGTATTCGTGAGTGTGGTATAATAGACCGCAAATACATTAAAGAAGCTTTAAAACATAATATCAGCCACACAGAAAACAAATTGGGGTTTGTTAACGCAACTGGGCGCTGAGCTCAGCTGCTACGATTAACTTTGTTTAACCTTGTATGTTCTTCATTTCGGCTTCACGTCATCTTTTTTCTTGAATCTTTTTAAAATTAAACTTTTTTTGCGAAGGACAAATCCCTTCATGTGCATATCGGAGCCAGGCACAGCCTTACCCTGATTATATTCTGGGTGTGCACGGCATCATGCATGTCGTGTACAATTATGAGTTACCCGCATGCGCTTGCATTTCGCCATACGCAGCAAACGCTGGGCGTGGGCCCGTCTGTCACGGAGCGAGAGTACGTTACGCAGAAATGAGGTCGTAGGGAAGACTCTGGGTCGAACTGACAGCCAGCTTTTCCCCTCGTTGCTTTCATGTGACGTTAATGCCTCTCGCGCCACCACTCATTTTGCTTGTGTACATGGCCTCCCTTCGCTTGTCTCCAGTCGGTTTGGAAGAGCTCCAAACTGACAAACACGCTGTCATCCGACACTTTGCCGTTCCATCGCGCTCTTCATGGGCCCACAACCCTGCGTCCAACATATGTTTCTGCTGAGGTGTCGAGTTCCATCCTGCTTTTCGCTTAGATCATTGCACAATTCATCTGGACTGTCTGTGTCTTGGGTAGACGTTCATAAAGAGACGTGAAGGTTCCTCATCTGCCGTGGAAATCCTGGCGCACTGGAATGCAGTCGTCTGAGTGTAAGAGAGTGTGGATCCTGGCAATGATGCACTTCTGGATGTGCGTGCAAGGAACGTCGTTTGGACATGCATGCACATGCTTTAGAATGCCATTACAAAGCGATAAATGGTTTACATCTTGTCTTCCGTAATAGCAGTAAACACTCCGAGATCATTAGTTAAGAGTCCCTATGTTCTTAAAGAACGTGTCATTTCTTAAGTTGTGACAACCCACGTCATTGAGGTTAAATATGTGAGAAGACTTAAAAGTGCACTCGCTGTGTCGAGTAATGACATCCTTTTGTTTTCGTGTATTTTTATTTAGCATCGCTAAAAGACGCACAAGTACTCCTTTATTCATTTTGAAATGAGAAAAGTTTTTTTCTCTCTTACAGCCATGTAAAAAAAAAATCACAAATCTTATTAAGATATTTAAAAAGTTCTACAAATTAGTAGATTGTCTCATTATCGCAGCTCATTCATACCTAAATCATGGACAGCATATGCCAGGCGCGCACACACACACACACACACACACACACACACACACACACACACACACACACACACACACATACACACACACACACACACACGCACACACACGCACACATATACACACATACACACATATGCACTCGCGCACACACACATGCGTGCGCGCGCACACACACACACACACATGCGCACACACACATGCACGCGCGCACACGCGCACACGCGCACACACACACACACACACGCGCGCGCGCGCGCAAAACAACAAAACTCAATAGGTTTCATTGGCGATTCCTGGGGGGCATTCTTGGGTTCCACTGGTCAGTCAAGCTCTAAACTCAGAGGTCCATTCACGGGTAGACTTTAGAAGCATGCACACCAAGCTTAGACAGCATTTACTTCGCTCACTGGGGCATGTCGCTCAGGTTGAATCCCAAAAGACCTCCTCTATGGCGATCTGACAACAGGCAGGAAATCAACTGGTCCTTGACAGCTGCGATACAAGGACGAATGTAAACAGGACCTAAAGACACTTGGTGTCAGCAATTCGAGTTGAGAGGACTGTGTCAGCAATTCGAGTTGTGAGGACTGTGTCGGGGATCCGCACCAGTTTGAGAGGTGAGCGTTGGAAGAGACTGAGGGATAGAGAGATGAGACTCCAGAGGCTGGAAGAGGAGATACATTCTTGACGGAAAGATTTGACGCAAGGAATGACACCAACACCTTCAGTTGCGACTGCTGTGACAAAGATCGCCACTCCAGGGTTGGATTACATTGTCAGAACAGAGTCAGTAACTGAACAACTCCAGTGCCGAGATCCACGGTCGGACACGAATGACGCAGGCCTACTATAAGTGCATTTACAGTAGGATTACAGTTTATTGTTTAAGAAAGAATAAAACACTGACTCCTTTTTCTAAAAGGTTAACGGGATACTCACATACTTTTAATGAGCTACATTTCACCTTTCTGATAAGGGTACATCCGAGCAGCAGCATGTAACGACTGCATTTTGAATTTGCCCATAGTAACCCCTGACGTCACACGAGTTAGGTGGCTCAGGACTAATGGTAGACAAAAGAGAAGAGCAAGCCACGCTCGCACGACCCACTTCTCGCTGATCAAAGGGCGAATTACTCGAGCCACTCCTCAGGCTAGATGCAACCTTAAATCTTAGGGTCAGATCTCAACTGGGTTGCCGCGATGCCTGTTTTTAGAAAGAACAAGTCAATCTGATCGTGCAGTTTTAAACGACATTGCGTCTGAAGTTAAAGTCATGTTGAGACAGGCAAATACGTGCTGGCTGCTTTTACGAGAAATGTTTATTAGACAGACACTCTCGAAGTACTGGATGCCAAGAAAGATAAACGAGAAAAAACTACATGCAGAAGACGCCTTCCTTGGACAGTAACATCGACATTCCACGGGAAATCGAATGAAACATTTTTGCAAGCTGTAACGCTGGAGTCAGAAGTGTATAGTCAGTAAAAGCGGAGCAGAGTTATCAGTCTTTATATCTTCATATCGTTACATATATGTCATGTGAATTTTCCTTCATGCGAATCGCTGTCTGCCTAAGCGTTCATTCAAACGTGCCTTAAACTTCAATAGCGCACTGAAAACGTTGGGAAGCCATAAACGATTTCATTAAATCGGCATTTTCTTTTGCCCTTAACCACTTGAATTCCGAACAGCCGGATCTCAGGCATGTTTTTCGACTAACAAAGAAATTTTCGTTGCAGATATTGACACCTTAACTTTTATTAAACTGCACTTACTTGTCAAGGCTGCTGTTACGAATAGATTCGCTCCCGAGAAGTTTACCAGGTATCGCCAGTCTGTTGAAACAATCTCAAAGTTCGTAAAGTGATAGCGTAATAGCAATATCAGCTCTTGGTAACAATGCAGAGAAAACTTTGTGTTTCAAAAACAACAGTGCTCACCATCTTCCATCAATTATAAATGGTAATAAACATAAAAATAAAGACAACGATTTTTAATAAAGCACACAACCATCTTGAGCCTCAGAATTACTACTGACCTCAAAACTATTCTGTCCCTTAATTTTGATGTTACGGAGCTTGCCAATGAGAGGTTTAGGTGAGTGTTGGATCTAGACAGAGATCTGAAGTAATATCAAATGCAAAACTGATATTTCTTCGATAAAATTACACGATGCAAACTTCAGCCTACGATGTGAGCAAAAAGCACAAAAATGACATTTCCAGACCAAAAGACAACATCCTCACTGTCGCCACATTTCGATGATAGCACTGCTATTTCCGGCCCGTCTGCTCTCTATCAAAACTCCACGTTCTGACGGCAGACAATGCAGGCTGTTGATTTGCCGACAGGGGACGCTGACTTCGCACTTGGCGATGACCCAAGGTCGACCTGGCCTTCAGCACAGACGGCGCCTCGGATATATGCTGTCTCCTCCTGGTGCGTGTCCACTACTACGGAACAGCGACACAAGGGGACAGCTCAGTGCACTGCAGTGAGCAAGGGCATTCGCGAAGACAATGGGAGGCCAGGGCGGAGTCTGGGTGATCAAATGGTCGTCAAGCGCGCCAGCTGCAGAGGTGTGACGTCAGGACAAGACCAGGACAGAGAGCGCAATTGGCTCGGACGGAGGAGTCTCAGTAGGAGTGTGCGGGAAGACGTGTGGAGTCGACAGTTGCAGTGTTCCCAGGCTTAGTTTGTTTACCACCTGCCACATGTGGGCCGCTAGGACTGACACGAACAAAGTGCTCAGTGAGGGAGAAAGCCTCGAAAGTTGATGAAGTGCTGATGATGTTGCCTGCGTTTGCTCTTCTTGAGTTGTCATGTCGTCACTCTGGTCGTTTAGTACGTGTAACTGTAGTTAAACAAATTAATTGTAATATCAAGGCAATTGCAATTACAATACGTTGTTCTTACACACACACACACACACACACACACACACACACACACACACATACACACACACACACACACACACACACACACAAACACACACACACACACAACCGTTTTTAATCTGTCATTTGAGCCCACGAACAACAGAAAGTTCCCTCAAATGGCGCATGAATACTCTTTGTTTCTCCTCTAATTTTTAACAAAGAAACGTTTGCATGTTATCTTTTGGCGACTTCAGAATTACCTTGGGTCGTCTCAAGAACATCGAAGATCTTATAGGTCTAGCTGCAAATCGACGCAATGCCTCGACGTGTTTGTCAATCTTAATCACCATTAAAAAAAACATCCAGCGGATTCAATTACCGGTAAGAATAGCACAACCATCTGACGACCCTAGAGTCCCTCAAAACCTGTCGCCATGTTTTGATCATGATTTAAATGAAAAGCCTAATTCAATTTAAACAGACCGCTTTCTTGGAAAGAGCACCTCTGCACAAGCGGGTTTGCAATCCACTCTGGTGCTCTATATGCCAACGATGGAGCCAGTCTCCCCTTGCAAAGAGAGTCACGAGGACAGGAGACAAGAGTCGCCGTGTTGTCGCTGCCCTGTTTCCTGTTTGGACAGAGACGGGGAGTCACGAGGCCGCGTTTTGGCACTGCCCCCTGTCCTTCCCCATGACCATCACGTCCAGGGTTTGCCCTGCCTGACAGCCAGCACTATGGGACCAGACAGCGGACAGGGATGGGAGTTCCTTCGGTACATCAAGCGTTCTTAAAGGCCCTAGCTTTACGTCAGCGATACAATGTGAGGCCTGGGTTGCTGGGTGCCTTGCCTCGTCAGCTGAAATCCCCGGCTGCTAGCAGTGCTAGGCATGTTGTAGCTCTTGAAGGCTGTATTTGTATCGCTGTGACAATGACTTGAAGCGATGCTGGACGTACCCAGGGATGAAAAGGCGTTTTCGCTAAAGTGCCGATGGTTATTAATGTGTGTTTGTGTGAATTGTATGGATAATATGCTTGTATGTGTGCACCTGTTAATATGTGTGTACGCGTATTAGATACCAGATTTACACCGAAGTATACGGAAACACTACATCAGCGATGTCTTGAAACTTTTCTGAAAATACATTTGATGTATTTGAGTCTTTTTTTTAGTCGCCGAATGTTTTGCTGATTGAATTTGATAAGCAATGATTATCAAGTGTCCACATCTTCAGATAGCCTTGGAAACATTTACTTTGTTTTGTTTGAGAGCCCTGAAGGTCTGGATCCCATGCCCGCTTCGCCTCTTCACAATCGGCAGCTTTCTTATCGAGTGTGGAGTGAGCTCTTTCAGTCTGCACACCAATGCCATTGCCTTGAATGAGAGTAAATCAATTTAAGCTGCTGACTCCTAACTTTCTAACTCGCCTACATCGTTTCGATGAAAACTATGCAATTCAAAATATGGCCCCGATGGATCTACAGCAAGTTTTACTGTTCTGAACTATGCGGCACGTGTGACAAGAAAGCAGATTTAACAAATAAATACAAGTCTACGCATTTGTGCGAAACAGCAGTTTAAGGTAGCCACTGATTGAACATCGCGTTAATTGGGCTTCAACTTTAATTAGTTACTCTACGCATATTGCGTGAGACGTGTGTATACAATACTGACAAAAGAAATATCAACATCTCACTCAGTATGACACGAAGATATAAGAGAATACTGTAGATTAGGTTGTCAGCAACATTTTGTAGATATAATGACAAGAACCTTGTTGAATCTCTCTTTCTCCTCCTCCTCCTCCTCCTCCTCCTCCTCCTCCTCCTCCTCCTCCTCCTCCTCCTCCTCCTCCTCCTCCTCGTTCTCCTCCTCCTCGTCCTCCTCCTCCTTCTCCTCGTCCTCCTCGTCGTCCTCCTCGTCGTCCTCCTCGTTGTCCTCCTTGTCGTCCTCCTCGTCCTCTTTGTCGTCCTCTTCCTCCTCGTCGTCGTCGTCGTCGTCCTCCTCCTCCTCGTCTTCCTCCCCCTCGTCGTTGTCGTCGTCCTCCTTCTCCTCCTCGTCGTCGTCGTCCTCCTCCTCCTCGTCGTCATCGTCGTCGTCGTCGTCGCCGTCGTCGTCGTCGTCGCCGTCGTCGTCGTCGTCGTCGTCCTCCTCCTCCTCCTCCTCCTCCTCCTCCTCCTCCTCCTCCTCCTCCTCCTCCTCCTCCTCCTCCTCCTCCTCCTCCTCCTTCTTCTTCTTCTTCTTCTTCTTCTTCTTCTTCTTCTTCTTCTTCTACAACAAAAACTACAACCATCACAACAACAACAGCAAAAACAACAATAGCAACATGCGTGTGCATTAATAAGTATCAATCACACTATCATTAGAGATCAAACACAGGTTTACACTGTCATGATAGCACTGGAAACTGCTCCCTTAGCAGACAGTATCTGATTACATTTCGTCAATAAATCTCGGGTAGCCGATTACATGTATACGCATAAGATCGAGCACTGGAATGTACTTAGGTATTGGGGTTTTGTGTGTCCTCATATTAAAAATATTCTCTTGAAAGATTATAATTTACTTTCTTTCCTCTAGACAGAGAATAGTAGGCATAGCCTTGGCAGTGAAGAGTGCATTTTAGCTGGCATTTGGAACTCTCAAAATAGAGTTATTTCTCTTCATTGTCCAATCGTGCTCGACTTTCGTACGTTGCCTTTCATTTTTTATTGCTGAGGAACTATGCTCTCCTCACTGACTCATGGAAATACACCCTGCTTGCATGCATTAAATGATTTATAAACCAACTATTGCACGAAAAAATACATGTTTGTGAAACTCAGTTTACATTCCGACATCGCAAAGACCTCTTTAAACAAAGTGTGTTATCAAGTCGCATTGTGAGATAGAATCCGCGTTGATTTACAAAGTAAACTTTGCTGCTCATTGTTCTCTTCTGATTCACATCGAAAACCCTCGCTAAAAAGTCTACGTGCGGAGAATCGAAAGCTTCTGGTAGCGTCTAGTTGGAGAAAGTGGGCCAGCGGGGCAAACTCGAAACAGCATGCAGGCTAAATGCGTGCTGTGACTCTAATGTCGCAACTTGAAGCTATTTAAGCCGCTAAGGACCTCACCGTTACTCCCCCTCCTTGCCTTGGTGCCTTGGAGCCAAGGAGGATTGAAACACAACGGCTCCAATATTCAGCGCCAGCCACTTTTGTATCAGTTCTCCCGCTGCGCGCATGCAAAACATTTCGGGTTTGTCTCGCCCCAAGTTTCCCCGAGTTTTGTTTCCAACTCCTTTGCTCCCTGTGAAAGGAAACACGGGCCGTCGACGGAAAACAGTGACTGACACTAATTATCGGAGTAGTTTCCCTTGCAACACTTGAACAAACACAGCGTCAGGGACCACAGCTCCGTGCGAAAACAAGGTCGCTCTATCAATCTTTGTCCAAACATGAAATTACCCGCCAACCAGTGACAACTGCAACCAGAGGAAGAATGTTGCGCCGTCACCGACTATTCTCCGTGATGGGAGATTCTGACGCAACGTGAAAAGGGGATGGACGTTAACATATTGTCGCTCCGCCCATTCGTTCAGCATTGATCGATACCTCTGAGCTCCGTCCGAAAGTGCTCACTTCCTTTTTGCTGAGAATGAGTTACTGAATGAATATTATGGCCTATATGCCTTAGTAGGCAACAATGATGACAACGATAATAATGATGATGATGACGACGACGACGACGTCGACGACGATGATGATGATGATGATGATGATGATGATGATGATGATGATGATGATGATGATGATGATGATAAGAATAATGTTTTGTTTTGGTGAAATAAATGAACATTTGTTTTTTAAACTTTCACAGCGCCCAAAGCCCGGTTCCACTTCTCGGCAGGAGAGGCAATGCCAGGCTGAGCACCGAGCCCAGGGATGCAACTCTAGGATCCGTGCTGCATTGAACACCGCACTGTCTGTCGCAAGGCGAGTGTCCGAACTGACCATTGGCCGAGAACTAAGACCATCGATCACGACAAACACCAGAGCTGGTCTGAGCAAGTGCACGTCAATCACGATTACCCTGGTCACTCGCCGCTTCTGAATCGCGTAGGGAGATGCGGTAGGACTGTTCTCAAGCCCAACCCACAGGGGAATTTAACGTGAGATGCGGTAGGACTGTTCTCAAGCCCAACCCACAGAGGAATTTAAAGTGAGATGCGGTAGGACTGTTCTCAAGCCCAACCCACAGGGGGATTTAAAGTGAGATGCGGTAGGACTATTCTCAAGCCCAACCCACAGGGGGATTTAAAGTGAGATGCGGTAGGACTGTTCTCAAGCCCAACCCACAGGGGGATTTAAAGTGAGATACGGTAGGACTATTCTCAAGCCCAACCCACAGGGGGATTTAAAGTGAGATGCGGTAGGACTATTCTCAAGCCCAACCCACAGGGGAATTTAAAGTGAGACGCGGTAGGACTGTTCTCAAGCCCAACCCACAGGGGGATTTAAAGTGAGACGCGGTAGGACTGTTCTCAAGCCCAACCCACAGGGGGATTTAAAGTGAGATGCGGTAGGACTATTCTCAAGCCCAACCCACAGGGGGATTTAAAGTGAGATGCGGTAGGACTATTCTCAAGCCCAACCCACAGGGGGATTTAAAGTGAGATGCGGTAGGACTATTCTCAAGCCCAACCCACAGGGGGATTTAAAGTGAGATGCGGTAGGACTATTCTCAAGCCCAACCCACAGGGGGATTTAAAGTGAGACGCGGTAGGACTGTTCTCAAGCCCAACCCACAGGGGGATTTAAAGTGAGATGCGGTAGGACTATTCTCAAGCCCAACCCACAGGGGGATTTAAAGTGAGATGCGGTAGGACTATTCTCAAGCCCAACCCACAGGGGAATTTAAAGTGAGACGCGGTAGGACTATTCTCAAGCCCAACCCACAGGGGAATTTAAAGTGAGATGCGGTAGGACTGTTCTCAAGCCCAACCCACAGGGGGATTTAACGTGAGATGCGGTAGGACTGTTCTCAAGCCCAACCCACAGGGGGATTTAAAGTGAGACGCGGTAGGACTATTCTCAAACCCAACCCACAGGGGGATTTAAAGTGAGACGCGGTAGGACTGTTCTCAAGCCCAACCCACAGGGGGATTTAAAGTGAGATGCGGTAGGACTGTTCTCAAGCCCAACCCACAGGGGGATTTAAAGTGAGATGCGGTAGGACTGTTCTCAAGCCCAACCCACAGGGGAATTTAAAGTGAGACGCGGTAGGACTGTTCTCAAGCCCAACCCACAGGGGAATTTAAAGTGAGACGCGGTAGGACTATTCTCAAGCCCAACCCACAGGGGAATTTAAAGTGAGACGCGGTAGGACTATTCTCAAGCCCAACCCACAGGGGGATTTAAAGTGAGACGCGGTAGGACTGTTCTCAAGCCCAACCCACAGGGGGATTTAAAGTGAGACGCGGTAGGACTATTCTCAAGCCCAACCCACGGGGGATTTAAAGTGAGATGCGGTAGGACTATTCTCAAGCCCAACCCACATGGGGATTTAAAGTGAGATGCGCGGCCGCGGTACAGGCTGTTTTTGATGCAGAACCGGGACCCTGCAGGGAATAGACGTGGCGAATTTCAGAACTGGACGAAGGGCAAGTCACCAGCATCCAGGTTAAAGTCCTGCTGCTCTAGCCATGAACAAGAAGCTATGTGTCAGGAACTGATGGAGTAACCACACATGATGGAATGATTCTTTTGTTGCGGACATGATCAACTGAGATTTTAAAGCCACGGTGTGAAACCCCTTCTTTGCATGCTGACAAATAAAACCTCACATCTGTTTCCCGTACCGTGAAGTTTCTGTTGAAAAGATTATATCTAATGCAGTTTTGATATCATTTGGACCAAAAAACTGCATTTAAACTTTCAATGAAACCACTCCAGAAATGCACGGTGTTAGGTACCATAAGTATGTTGTATTAGACATTATGTATTATACTACTTGGAAATGACAAAATAGTTTTTGTACGTCACCATAGGAGATTGAACCTAATTCCATGAACGTTTTTCAAACATGAAACTATACGCACCATCTTCTGATACATTAATTTACTTGAACAACTACTGACAAATGCGGCCTACGTGTCATGTAAAGTCGAGAAATAAACTCCACAGACATTCCGAAATCCATGCCAGCGTAGCATATGTTTACGTGAAGAGTTGCCGGAGAGCTTTTCGAATGGGCGGCGCTGGAATTTCGTGGCTGGGGAGATTGAGCCAATTTTGTCTCCTTGGGGGGAAGTGCGACTAAATCTGATTTGCACGGACTGCTACCAGCGGAGAAAGGGACGGCTCCTTGCCAAGCAGACAAGAATTTCCATGCCAGTTGGCAGGAGGGATCTGGAGAGACCTCAGCGCCGGCACGCCATGTTTGGGTTTGGAGGAGAACAATGACCAATCACTGCACGCTCCACCAAGCCGCCTTCCGTTTTGGACAGGACGCTGGATAGGGAAGACACGGCGGGAGACACGGGTCCTGGGGGTGGGGGTGGAGAGTATGGGGAGACACATAGCTAAAATCGGGGTTGAATTTGGAGACAGTGGAAGGATGGGGGTGAAGTGTAGGTGGAGTAAGAGTAGAAGTAAATATATGGGTAGCGATTGGGCGGGGAATTCGGCATGGAGTCTGTGGGCGGGTGTGGTTTGGGAGCTAAATGGTGGGTTGAAACGGGAGAGAGGTCAGGGGGTGGGGGTGGAAGTGAGGGTAGTAAGCGGTGTGTGTGTGTGTGCGTGTGTGTGTGTGTGCGTGCGTGTGTGTGTGTGCGTGTGTGTGTGTGCGTGTGTATGTGTGTGTGTGTGCGTGTGTGTGTAAAGTTAAACTATGAGAGGGTTGGTAAATGGTCATTGGTATGACCGAGTGTAGAGAGGGAGTATTACATTGTATCGGACATAAAATGACAAGGGATAAGAGGATGAGTTGGGGTGATGTATTAAAAGTGTGGACGCTTTGGTTATTCAGAGGTGGTTAGGGTCTAAACATAGCGTGTGAAATGGATGTAAAAACTAAAAACGAGAGTGGGAAAGGGAGGTACTTTGTTGTAGGTAATAAAGTTCGCGGGGTTAGAGGGATGAGGGAGTTCAAAGGAAAGTGGAGAGGGAGAGGAAGTGGGAGGTGAAGTATTCGGAGTGGGAGGCATGGAACAAAGAGAGTCGGGAATGCGTGAAGCAGCAATGCTCGGAAGTATGAAAGGTGGGAGGGAGGAAGAGACAATTCAGGGTGGATAGCTGGTAGAACGGGATGGGGGCGGGAGGAGAGGTGGGGATGCCTTGGGCATCTCCCCCACGTCTGGACACTGTAATCCACACTGGGACCTGCCCATGCCTGCAGGCAGGGCGTGGGGAACGTCCGTCCGCCTACTAGAAGAATGGGTCCATGTCCCTTGGCCACGGCCATGTAATGGGCTCTGAATCGCCACTCGCCCTGGCTCATTAGCGTCCGTCCCGCTGTCAAGTCGTCCCATCCGATAAGGAACCCCTGCTTTCGGCTTCCTGGCCTCTCGGCAAGTTCCGTTTGTCGCCAAAGCTGCCCCTCCTCCTCTCGCCTTGTCGTGCCTTCCGTTCCGTCTTCTGTCGTAGGAAAACTGAAAGACATTTTAGGATAATTTGACTTTGGGACAGGATGCAAAGCGCAGGCTGTAGATTTTGTACCCACCCGATAAATTAATCTCAATCGTCCATCAGGGCTGGGTCCCCACAGACCTGGTGACAAGAAAATGTGGACGCATTTCCTGGAGGTCTGATTTCCAAGCTATCCTTGCCACGGTCGATTAAGTACCTTTGGGAGTACGAAACGCTAGCCTCCTCTGTGAGCGTATCCTCGGGCGACTGGTCTTTTGTCAGGCGGTTGTGGTCGCTTCATCCTTCATATCAGATGAATATACAGTGTTTTCTTAGGACGCGGTGGTCCAGTTTAAGTGTGAGCCGGGTTTCCGAATAGGCCTGAAGAGAAGTGATGCTCGTCTGTAGTTTTGTTTTTGCCCGATGTTTACACGCGTAGTCGACGTTAGAAGTAAAGGAACTCCATCAAGCAGCTGTTGAGTCCCTTAGACGGAGGACTATCGTATGTACTTGATGTGATGTAGTGTGAAAGGATGAAACTTGTCAATAATGCAAATGGCAGTGTACCTACTTCCATGTGGTTATGAAGAAATAACCGTAGGCTTTGATGGACCGAGGATCCTTGCATCAATCGGGTTTGAAGACATCTCCCAGTGGCACGTAGGCGCTTTCTTGGCCCGGCTGAACAAGTGGTACGGGAGCGAACTCAGCAACAATGCCATCGCAGACTAGCGGATTGGAAATATATGTAGAATCACAATTTGTGGGGAAAAGTTGTACAGTTATAGTTGTCTTTGAACTAACTTTTCTAGGTTACACACATGACTCATTTCTATAAAAAGTTAAAACCAGATATTGTTTGTTAGGACACGTGCATACTCTAATAAACGAACAACGTTTGACGACATGGTCGTTTTCATCATTGCTCTGATGTTGTTTCCGACAATCTGATTTTGACGGATCAAATTATTATTTTCAGGTAAGATCACATTAAATCGTTGAGTTTTGGGTGTGGTAATGTATGGGACTTCAAACTACTTTTCCATCCCAGCCATTTTTAAGGCACGCAACTGACCCATCACTGAGAAGTTTCTTTCCGAATAAAATGGGACTCAACTCCCTGACCTTGGCATTTGGGGTTCTTGGTATGAGCTAAGTTCACGACCTGAGCTGAGCTGGTTAGCGAGCCTCTGAGGCCAGCAAGTGCTGGTGGGGGAAAGAGATTCCGACGTGGATTGAGCAAATAGTCGTCCAAGGGAATCTTGCTGGCTGGCGACGGCTAAAGGGCGTAAGGGTCCTCACAAACTTCTCCAGCATTGCGCCGCCATGGGACCACCATCAGTCCCTTTGCTTCATCTCTCCATCCCATCCCCTCATCCCTCTGTTCTCCGTCTTGACCCCTGTGAAGTGGGCGGAAGGCTGAGGACTTCATGAGGAATGTCGGAGATTTTTTTATGGGTCTGCCCCCACACGCCCCCAACACTATCCTGGGATCCGTTACGCCTTCACCTTTCCCTCCTTTCCTTGTCTTTGGCCCGCTTTGGTTTTCTTACTGGTCTGCCTCCTGAAAAAGATCCCCACGGTCGCTACGCCCCGCTCCGTTCTCCTTTGCGTCTAAATTCGCACGGCTTTCATTCCCGTTTTAGCTTCCTCTACAGTAAACTGAGGTCATGACTCACGGAGTACTTGTGAAAGTGATGACTGACGTAGCTGGGTAAAAAATGAGGATAAATAAGACAGTTCTGCCATAATGGTTTGTCCTCTATTCTTAACATCCCAGGTTTCAAACTCTCAACACAATTTCAAAAATCACGATCGCGTTTACATTTTTTCCCCGTGTGGCAGGCAAAGTTAGACATGCTTGAATGATCATCACGGATTCATGATCCTCTCTCTGCGATCAGTGTCTACTCTGTGTGTCGCAGTTTCAATTTTTCATCAGACTTGCATCATCCAGACGTTCTGCCCGTGGATTCCCATAGTCCCACATAACTGTGACTCGAGTGGGGCAATGCCGAGCCCTCGTGGGAAGTCCGGTACTGTTCGAGGCGCTCAAGCAGCAGGGTCATCCCCACTGACATTGCAGCAGGTGCATGGCATGGAGAGGGGCGTGTGCCATGGGAACTACGTGCTGCCAGACAATGACGGGCTGCAGGGACCAGGCTTGCCCAGCCACCGAGTGGACGCAAGGGTGTCGCTACCCGCCTCGAATCAGGGCGAAGTATTTTTGCAGTTTGCCAAGAGATGCCTGTGGAGTATTTTAGGACGGATGACTGAGAATAGCGTGAACACACCTTCATCGTGCGATACGAACGTCTGCCATTGGGCTAAAGCTGTTCCCAAGTACTTGAGGACCTCTCTGAGGCAGACCGGAAGCCTCCGAGTGAGGCAGGTGGACACCCAAGGTGGTCTCTATTCTGGAGACTTTCTCCCCTGAGTCAGGATAGCCTTGTTGAACTGATGTGATTGAGTTTGATGTGAAGGAGAGATACATTCAGTGTGACATTCAGTCTGTCGGGCTAAAGCATGAAAATAAAGAGCTTTATAGTGGCACATGAGGCACGGGGGATATACTTAACATGTTACTATCGACATTACTGCTAATGCACAGTTCTCGAATCCTGGCGCCTGTGGGTATTTCGAGAGAGATTAATTTGAGAGTGAAATTCCATTTAATGCGGAATTATGTTTTAAATAAGAGGAAATAGAGACCGAATTATCATGAATTCCAGTCGAGTGTCGTACTATCTTGTCATTCTTTTCTTTCACCATCTCGGAATATACATAAACAGTTTCAGCACTAACTGTCCAGTGTACGGATGTTCTTAGCATACACAGAATGACAGATATTGCCAAATCAATACTTTTCAGATCCATGTAAACTGTTATCTCTTTCACCTATCATCGCAATCCTTTCCTTGGAAATTGCCTCGTTTTCGTTCCGAACGTCGTCGTCGCCGTCATCAACATCATAACCATAACAAACTACAGCAGCAGCACCAGCAGCAACGAAAACAGCAGTAGTCACAGCAATAGCAGTACAGCATATACAGTATATCATCACTATGACATCACTGTGCCGAAATTATCACTTGCTGACTTCAAATAGGCGTCTTCTCTGATTACCACAGACGTGATGTACACCTGCTGACTCGGGCCTTGAGGCAGGGGTCCCACAGAATCCACACAGAGCATTGGAGGTCCGGTATTTGGCAGCCAGTCGCCAAGCGTCTTCTCGTGCGGAGGACCTCGATGACGCGACAGTATCCATTTTTTCCAGGCACGTGGATAAATAGGATGCGACATTATGACAACCTCTGGTCGGGTCCAATCGCTTTGTTTGCAAATGTGCGAGGCCCTCTTCCCTCTGTTCCTGCACGTCCCGGGGTCTCGACCTGAGCAAGGGTCACTCGTAAGACTTCCACTCTCACCCTCAGTAGAACTCAATCTCTCTCTCTCTCTGTCTCTCTCTCTCTCTCTCTCTGTCTCTCTCTCTCTCTCTCTCTCTCTTTCTCTCTCTCTGTGTCTGTGTGATTATCTGCGTGTATGTGTCTGTCTGCGTGTGTGTATGTCTGTCTATCTGTCTGTGTGTCTGTCTGGCTGTCTGTCTGTGTGTCTGACTGGCGGCTGGCTGGTTGGCTGTCTGTCTGTGTGTCTGTGTGTCTGTCTGTGTGTCTGTCTGTCTGTCTGTCTGTCTGTCTGTCTGACTGACTGTCTGTCTGCCTGTTTGCTTGCTGCTCCCACCCCCACCCCCATCCCCCGTGCCTCCTTCCCCTCGCCTCCTCCTCCTCTCTTTCCATCTCGTTTTGTCTCTCCATAGTGGTGCCTGTACAACAACGATAAGATATGCGTCATACGGGTACATCCTTTGCTGATAAATTGCTTCTTCTCAACAGTACATTAACTCAGAAGTAAAACACTCGATCCTTCCGGAGCAAAGCTTTTGTTTCAAAACATTGCTCATGCCTTGAAATGTGCATGTCTCAAAGTCTGGGCGACCGTAGAGCGTCATTTCACAACAAAACCACTTCCTGACTGTTTTTCGTGCAGACGTGGTTGGAGCACTCCAGATTTGCACCCCATTAGGACCAACCTTTCCCTGCGTAAATCCATCCCCCTTTCATCCCCGATACCCGACGTCAGGTTTCAAGTTTAATGGTGTCGAGAATGCCATCATTGTCGCTGCGAACGGCACCGACGCCTCATGACTGCTGTTGAAACAGCTAAGCTGCTGACCTTTGGGAGGTGACAGCATTCCTGAAGCTCCTAGCCGTCCTGCGAGAACAAGGCAGCGAGGCCTCGCACTCTTTCATCCTCTCTGGGCAATGGTCGACGTTGAGAGAACAGCGGAGAAACAAAGCACTATGGGGTTATTACCTGAGGAGGTAGGTCATGTCTGCGACAGTTTCTTACTAAGGAAGATCTACCAGAAAGAGTGGGTTCTTGTTGTCCTCTACAGCAAATGTCCGTATTCCCCACCACATGCTCTCCCAGTCGCTCACTATACCCCGTATCACTCCAACACCTTTACCTAATCTTTTACTACCTCGTCCTAATATCCCCATCCCAACCCCCAACCCCCACCCCTGTTTGCAGTTCTGCCCGTCCCTTCACCACCCCTCTCTCTCCTTCTCTCCCTCTTTCTCTACTGTACCTTCCGCCACCATAGCTCCATATCCCTTGAGCCTCATCCCCAGTCCACCCGGTCTCTGCCATCACCTGTTCTCTAATGTCGATTTCCGCGCAATCTCTCATGTCTACCCACATACCGACGCATTACCACCATCACCACCTATATTGTCCCTGTCACCCCCACCCCTTCAAACCCTTCACCACCTCCACTTCATGTCTCTTACCTACTCCACTTCCTGGCCTCAAGTCATCACTACTCCTTGTGCTTCATTCCCGCCCACCGCCTTGCCTCAATGTCTTTCCCCTCCTCCTTCATACCTATTCTACACCTCAGATCCCTTTATCACCCCACTCCACTCTAACTCCAGCCTCTTCCTGAATCTCATACTTTCTTTCCCCTTGCCTATTTCATTATCCTCCTTCCCTCCTCTTACTTCTCCTAGCCTGACCCCCACATTATCCCCTTTGCCTGAAACTTCCATTAGTCTCAATCCCCTCACTGTCCAAACCCCACCAGCCCATCCACCTCCACCTTGCCCACATCCCAACCCCAACACTCCCGCCAGGGCGTTAGCCCCGACCCCCAGGCTACCCCGTGTATGCAGGGGCACGCCTGTCAGCCTACCCACGTCGCGGCCTGCCCATTCTGGTCGTCGTCAGCCCTGACAGGGACGTCAGACAGGCTTACGGGTGTGGACAGCCTCCTCTGCTCAGTACAGGGTATCCGAGTCTACTGAGTACCGGGTGTCAGACACCCCGGGTTGTGTGTGAGAAGTGTAAGAGAGCTTGACGCCGGGAGCACATATCCGTCTTCGATGGACTTTTTCCCCAGCATGCACAAGACTGATTTTCAGCAAAGTGATGTCTCCTACTTTTTCCCCCTTCACTTTTGCGTCACTCTCTGCTGCCAGGTGTTGATATGATGAATGGCGTCTGCCCAAAAGAGCGTGTACAGTTGCCCCTCTCTTTGTCTATTGAACAACGAATTCAAATGGGTAAAATGTGGAGCGATCTGTGTCAAAGTTTGAATTCTGCTGTGATTACAGCTTGCAAGAACCTTAGTATCTCCTATGCACTGCGCACAATCTTAAGGCGATTTGGCTTTTTTTTAACCTTGTGAACTAGTGACAATAGATTTTTGTAACATTTTGGCACATGTATGCACCCTAGACTCACCTGAAAACATCCCACTGCCCCCGAATGGCCTCGCTCTTGATTTCTTTTAATTACAGAAGTAGTAGCAGCAAAATCAACAGTGGCAGCAGCAAAATCAACAGTGGCAGCAGCAAAATCAACAGTAGCAGCAGCAAAATCAACAGTAGCAGCAGCAAAATCAACAGTAGCAGCAGCAAAATCAACAGTGGCAGCAGCAGCAGCTACACTTGCAGTTGAAGAAATGTCAACAACAATGACGACGAAAAACGATTACATACCAGCTTGCGTTTGTTGAGGAAGACGGGAACACAAGCTACTCCTCCAGTCTCAGTGAAATTTGTAGCCACTTCATAGCGGAGCTAATTGTCTCAACACAGAAACAACAAGAAAAGCAACAGCAACAAGTGCAGCAGTAATCGTTTAAGCAAGCACAGTATAAAATAAACAATGACGATAACAATTACGGCTATGACGTTCAGGATGTCGACGACGACGACGACGACGACGAACAGGATATTGGCGACGACGATGACGGCGACGACGATGACGACGACGACGATGACGACGACAGCGACGATGACGAACAGGGCGACTACTACGACAACGACGACAATGACGAGAAATAACACCACCACCAACGTAAACAGCACCAGCTTCACTCCTATTGCCATCACATCTACCACTACGACCACCAACGAGTGCCTGAATGGTGGACAGGAGAAGATAAGCACACACGGGTCACTGTCCAGGGTCTTTGTGGGATCACTAGCGGGCGCCAGCTTGTCAGGATGCGTGGCGCGCACCGAAAGCTAACTAACCCCTTCTTAATGCGGGACCAGTAAGTACTTGACATCACCTCTTTAGCATTCAGTTGAGATCCTGGCGGAATTTACCGTACCGTCTACACGATATGCATCCTTGGACAAGATCGGGGTGTAAGAGATTCGTTGCGACATGGTGTGACAACCAGCGAGAATACGGACGTCAGTTATTGCTGGATGATGAGAGACTGGGGTGACGCCGCAGCCCAAGCGTTTGACGAGGTGACTGAACCACACGCAAGACACGTCACTCGGGAGCCTTTGTCAGGTCCAAGACGAGCGTGGAATACGACTCCGCTCTTTGTTGGTGAGGTGGAGTTACTGAGCTGCTGTGCACGGGCGTCAGCGATACCAACAGATTATCCCCAAGATGAGAGGCTGTCCTGCCACTGTTGTTTACATCATGCATTGACAGGTTTAGGGTTCTGTGCTTCCCCATTGCAACCTGAACTGCTCCGGGCCAATGTGAAGAAACGAGCAATGTGTAGCATTTAGTTTGTTTCAGACCAACAGTTCTTGTCAATGTTGATATTTGCTGCATGGATGCCAGAAAGAAGAAGCGTCGTGGAAATGTCAAGCAGCAGACGTAGAGACAATAGAGTATAAGACGGTGGCCGATGTGTGACTGACGGTCCAAGGCAACCAAAACTGAGCCTGACGAGAGAGCAGCACAGTGGACAGCACCGCAGTTGCAGGAATACGTTGCATAATCTTTTAGATTTGGGGGTTGTAGGTCAGTAGTTAAGACCCTAGCCTTGTGACCAGACCAGTAAATAATAGACATCTCTTCCGCATCGTGCAGCAGCAGCAGCAGCAAACCTTGCTTTAAACTTGCACTGATTTTTCCTGCGCAGGAGTGAAGGAATATTGTGAAAGAAGAGAAAGAATGATCGATTACCTTGCGATGTAGCAATTCGGGTATGCCGTGGATTGAAATACACGCAGCATGCCGAAATCACACTGTCTTTGATGCACGCAGAGGCAGGAAACGTCTCTGGGGCAGCTGTCGTAAACCTCACTGGCTGTGATGATACATGCAGCCTATGAGAAATGTTCCTGATTTTGACGCATCGAGCATAAAGAAAATGTGTCTGGCGTACACATGAGTAGCATACAGGAAACGCCCCAAGCTGAAATTTAGGCCGCATGCAGGAAACGTAACAAGCTGTAATATAGGCCGCATGCAGGAAACGTCCCAAGCTGTAATATAGACCGCATGCAGGAAACGTAACAAGCTGTAATATAGACCACATGCAGGAAACGTCCCAAGCTGTAATATAGACCGCATGCAGGAAACGTAACAAGCTGTAATATAGGCCGCATGCAGGAAACGTCCCAAGCTGTAATATAGACCGCATGCAGGAAACGTAACAAGCTGTAATATAGGCCGCATGCAGGAAACGTCCCAAGCTGTAATATAGGCCGCATGCAGGAAACGTCCCAGGAAACGTCCCAAGCTGTAATATAGACCGCATGCAGGAAACGTAACAAGCTGTAATATAGGCCGCATGCAGGAAACGTCCCAAGCTGTAATATAGGCCGCATGCAGGAAACGTCCCAAACTGTAATATATGCAGTATGCATTAAACCTCCCAGGCTGCGACATATGCAGCATGCAGGAAATGTCCCTGTCTTTGATACATACAGATGCAGGAAATGTCTCCGAGTGTGATACAGGCAGCATGTTGGAAATCTCCTTGAGTGCGATACATGGAGCATATAAGAAATGTCTCTGGCTTTGACACACGGAGCATTCACAGGTAATGTACGTCTTTGATATGGACAGCATGCAGGAAACGTCCCTCAGTGTGATACAAGCACGACCCATTATACGCCCCCGGCTGCACCACAGCTGTGCTGGCACGTATCCAGCATGCAAATCGCTTGTCAAGAGCTCGTGCCTAACTGCCAGTCGCTGCGTCTGGAGATGCGGCGTGCGATGTCTTCCAGAACGATAGCAGCAGTTGCTTCCTGCCGCAAGCGTTTTCAGACACAGCTCTGGCCGCCATAGCACCCATCGCCTCCAGTGCACATCCTCGCCATCAGTTCTCCCTCCACCCTGACACGCTACGCCCGCCCTCGCGAGCAGTCGTGTACGTCACACGACTCCAGGGCTGGCTGTCGAACGGGACAGAGGCCTCGACTTGGTTCACTCTCTCTGCACTCAGTGCAACACGTGAGTTACGAAGCTCTGTGCAAGCCACGGTGCTGCGCCCCGTTCTTCTGCATTCGGCAGACCTCGGTGCACGGCAATTAGCAGTGTCGGGGTAGGAGATAGTATCATCACGTATTCATTGCCCAAAATTGCGCCAGAGATTTACCGACAAGGCTCTTTGAAAAATGATGCCGACAAAAGCCTGTGTGCCTTTTGCTTTACACTACGTTTCGTTCTCATGCGGGATGATGTATGCACTGTCCTCGTGCTTCTCATTCTGCAGTCTAAAACATAGATTAAGTGATGAAGTGCAGTGCCGTCCGCTTGTAAAGCAGTTAGGTAGTGTTTGCCACTAAATAGGCGTAACGTGTGAGAGCAGATACAGACGTCCACAGGGTTCACAGTTCCAAGTTGTGTTGGTTCTTGCACTCTATGACTAGTCACAAAACAGGAGCTCCCCTGCATGATCTCTCGTGCTCCAATACTTTCAAGCAGCAATAATGTTTTTCACGACTTCGAGGCAAATCTTTAAACAATGGCGCAGGGCACCCTATTTTTAAAAATTGTCAGTGGACTTTCATTTTCAGAATAAAACGCACTGCGTTGCTTTTCGCATGGACAGATCAGCAAAAGACATCTGTTCAAAGACGTTTTTGACATTTAGTTACTTTTTATTATATAAACATCCCATGTGCCTGCAACTTATATTGAGAAATCTGTCACAAATCGTGGTGATGGAAGTGGTGGTGGCGACAATGGTTGATGGCAGTGTCAAGTTTATCAACTACACCAGAAATGTTTGCTTTCTTCAAAAGTCAGAATCAAACCTATTCCTTCAGCTTTTGGCTAAAAAGCTTGCACTGCAGAAATAATGTTCCAAAGCTCTTTCCAGATAGCGGGTGCTATACAGGGTGTAACCCCTCTCTCGTTTGCTCCCAGCTCTCACTCCAGACCACTCTAGTTGTGTACAGTCCACTCCGCTCTCGTGGCGACTAGACAAACTAGCCAGTACTCGGGTCAGAGCTCTAGAGCTCTCCACACCGCCTCAGCCCAGAGCTCCAGGGCTCGGCCCCTGTAGCGCCCGTGCCAGCGCTGTTTGTCGGGTGTGGACGGCGCTCGACGTGCGCCAACAATGGACGTCAGCTGACCACTGGACGCAAACTGACCACTGGGCGGGAGCTGGCTGTCCCAGCCATGACGTTCCCACACCCGACGAGTGACCACTTTGCTTGCCTCGCCGTGGTCCAGTGTTTTCTTAGATTGTTGGAATCAACATGGGTCGCAGTGTACCTAACCACGTTATGTTGTGTATGTCCACTGGGAACGGCAGGAGTTCTCGAGGAGACAACAGGCACGCACCTTGGAGGCTAATGTGGCAATGGCACTTATGGCTCTTCCTGAAGTTAGTACAATTGATTTCTGGGCAGGGTTTAAACTGGCTGATCAATGCCTGTTTTTATCATCTTGGTTGTAGTAATTAGGGAGGCAAGACCTTGGATATCACGTTACAAAGCAAAGGGAAATGCTTTGCAGGAATGGCGGAGAACACGCGTCTTTTATTCGTTGCTTTGTACCGGAATCCACAAATGTCGCTGGTTTTGTATGAATGAAAGTAGGGACGTTAAAGTTCAGGTCTGAGGTTGGAACTTTGTAAAACATGCTCACAACACGGCTACGCATGTGCTCAAAAACTTTTTAAAACAAGCATATCTTAAAATAACTGTTTGATTTGACCCCATGGAAGACCCTGTGAAAGCAGTAAGAATTGCATTCTGGGTTCCCTGACGTTTTTTTTTTAAAGATACCATTTTCTTTCATTTTCAGCAGTGCTCCTTTGCCTGAATATTCAAATTCCTACAAAGCCTCGTTAGGCAGTTCCGACTCCTCTATGCTCTCTGCACCTTGTACCTCGTGAAATATTCTTAATTTCCAGATAATAAACTGATCTCTATATCCATTTCTTAATGATTGGTTCTTTTTGGCTCTCATATAAATCAATGTCTGTCATATGTCTCCTGTATTGTAAAACGCTTCAACCTGATTTTCTTGGAAGGTTAAAGATCTTTTGACATACACACCTATTGGTTCAAGACGGCGATCAACTGATGTCAAAGTTGTGCAGACTTTGCCAACAGTCTGGGACTACGCAGTAAATAGTTCCTCGCTCCCAATCAAACATCTGCAAAGGCCACTTACGCTATCTTTTGGTTAACTAGATTTATCTGGCCATAAATTGTTAATGTCATCTGTCACAATTCACCCAAAAAACTAAAGAACCCGTGTATTCATGCCCTTTTTCTATACTCCTAGTACAAAACAAACTCTTTACATTAAAAGGCCTTTCGTATCCAGGCCACTAAGACCAGAACGGAACAAGGGAAAGGTAGAATGTGCTCTGGTATTACCACATTTCGTCTGCAAACAAGATGTAAAGGTCTGCCATTTGGGAGTTGCACATTTCAGTCGTTTGATTTTAAAAGTTTTGATCAAAGCATCTACAATTAATCGTCTCATAAGATGCATTGCTGTCGCCGCCGTTTCCGGAAAGGGTTTAATCTTGGATGAGCTCTGCCTGCAACTCTACTCCGTGTGCACACATGCACATGCTATGTTCAAGCATTCGACACCGTTTTTGAATTAAGGAAGATGCACCCACTATTATCAAGAACCGCACCGCTTCACAATTAGTATGTACAACGACTTCGGTGATTTAAATTAGCAACATATTAGCAGGATCCAAAACTGATGTGACGGCGACCCACGGCTTGCCACGGCAGTGAAAGGGTTAATCCGAGGCACTGGCGGTCTGCAGCGTTACTGCTCCTGTTACTCTCGGTTTACCCACGCTCTGCGCTTTGTGCAGGACGCCTTAACCATTTATCCCCAATTACTGCATTATTGACATGGGCCACACTGCAAATCATAGTGTTTCCGAGACAAATTCCTCTCCCCCTGCCAAATGTCACGTCCTGGTGATATGTTCTCCTGGTCAGGTAGGGGAAGCGACTCACAGGAAGTGGAGAGGGGAAGCGATTCACAGGAAGTGAAGAGGGGAAGCGACTCGCAGGAAGTGGAGAGTGGAAGGGAGACAGCGGGGAGGGAGGGAACTGAGGACCAGACATTGTGGACCAGGGAGAAAACGGTCAGCGGATTATAGGGTCACGGCGTTTGCAGTATAAAGGAGGGGGGAAGGGGATGAGCGTGGGGGTGGGGGATGGGTGGGGCGAGGGTTAAAAGGAGGGTGTGTATGCAGAAAGCGTCGAGGGTAGAGGAATGTCGTACCCAGACCGTCTTTTCAGGGCTGCGGGTAATGCCTGTTGACGGTGCCAAGTGAAGGCATCTACCCTGGGGCCATACACAGGCACTCTTAACTGTGACAGGACATGGGTCGCTACCCCCTGGCTGTTAGTGACGTGCTTGACTTCTTGACTTGTCGACGTCTGCCACATTAGCATTAAGATCTAGCACGTTGTGGTAGTGTTAATGGCCTCTCTCTCTCTCTCTCTCTCTCTCTCTCTCTCTCTCTCTCTCTCTCTCTCTCTCTCTGCACCCAAGCGTTTCTGTTCATCTGTCAATTAATCAGCTTGTTGACTGGCTGGTTGTCACGTTGGCTGGCCATGTGTAGATGTATGTTTGGATACATCTGTTGGTATTACACATGTGCGTGAATTAACATTATTCATGGACAAGTCTTTCTCGACAGTTTCTACAACTGTAAATGCGTTCATCTACAAGGAATATACACTTTTTAATTTGAACGAAGTTGACACTAGTTGCGAAATAATCATTTCATTATGCAATCACCAAGAATACAAATGTACGTACATATAAAGTGCCCTCTCACCAGACTGCGACCACATTTGCAAGGCCTGGAAAGTGGTGGAGACACACATAGCCCAAGTAGCACTGGCAGTCAGATTATGTCTGAGCCCTACTGAGACTCCAGTTGACGTGTTGTGTGTCAGTGAACGTGACGGCCAGCCACTTCTAGTCACGTGGTCACCACCCCACGCCACTCCAGCCCTGATCCCCTCACCCTCTCCATACAATCTCACCCGTGTGTCTGTCTCGTCTGTTCCGCAGCCCACATCGTGGTTTAGTATTCGCCTCTGGTTGTGTGGTCAGAGGCCTCGACCTGGAGTCTCTTACATCTGGTGGTTGCGGGGTTCAAATATCTACGGATGAAAAAGCTGCATCCTTGATCAATATGCTTAAGTCACTCTCCTTCTCACGGTCCAGTGGTACGACTGCATACCTCTTGGGGTCGATGGCAAATTGTGAAACATAAATGTGGATCCGCAACCTGGCTGTAGGCTCCCCAAGAGTTGAGTTTCTGCTGCGAGGACATTTCTTGGGGCTGAATGACCAGGTGGTAAACCATCAATACGGTCTGAACACTCAACTTGGGTGAAAAGACGCGATATAAAATGAGGCGCTTTCACCCTGTCATAACATCGCCCTGCCTACTCGCTATACTGTTCTCCTTTTACTATGCTCACAGCATTGCTCCCTTCTACTGCTATTAATTCCTCGTAGATGCCTCTCACTACTCTCAGTGTAACATTAAGACCATCTTCTCCTGTTTCCCACATGACATTTGCGAAGCCATTTCTATTAGAACTCTTCCAGCTGCTCTTTATGGTGTATCATTCTCCTCTTTTGGAGTGAATCTGTTGTCAGAACCTTTCACTTCTAATGGTCATTCATCTCAAAAGGTGCACCATCATTTGTCCAATGTTTCCTTTATCTTCTCCCACTCTTCACTACGCAATCTATTGAACCATCACACCCATCCAAACTCAGGCCACTCGCTTCTGTCGTTCCCAACAGTTTGGAGTCTCTTCCCATACCACCATCATGCAAATGCATGTCCGCTTCCATCCCTACTACTACTCCATGTATTTTCATTTTTCATCTCCCCCAGCCCCTACCCTCGTTCTCTTTAACTCTTCTCCCCCTTATCTCACTCCCATACCAGTCTGCTCAACCCAAGCTCCTTTTCATACCTTTCCCAGTTTGGACATCCAGAGACAACTACCATTTTGCCTGTCCAGGGTTTCCTTCATAGTCTCAGCTTGACACGCCTACCATTGCTGATGGTGGGCACTCTCCCTCTTCTTCGCCACCACGCCCACCTCCAGCATTATTGTCGGCCTCTGTGTAGTATGTATGGCCACACCCACACATCATGCTCCTGGTTGGAGGTACCTTGATGGCGATAGAGATGTATGTCTCTGACGATGCTATCTCCACCAGGATTTTCACCAAGACTCTTTGTGATGCCTGTTGGAATCTCTGTCCGCTACATCTTGTCGTTTCCACTTCAAAGATTCTGTCAAGATCAATCATTGTCCTGTGAAGATGTTGAATCTACCTCTTCCGTTGGAACGAGATCCATGAAAGGTGTACGCTGATTTTGGTTCTACTTAACATATCTAATGCGTAGGAGTGTAAGCTCAAAGATTACATTGTGTAGGTTGTCTATAATGGAGCCTTCAACATATGCACATTTGTCGTTTTTGATAGCTTTTTGTTGCAATGCATTAGACCATTTTAGAAAGAGGGATTAATTGTTCAACTGTAAGGTTTCTGACCTAGTCTTGACGATTCCCTATTGAGATTCCTCACCGTGGTATCTAAAGTTTCCTGATGTTACTTAGATGTGTGCAAATAAAGTCGAGGGCAGTCGGCATGTTCCACGTCAGATACTTTGTGGCATCTTGACAAATCCTGTATTTGTATATGCTGTAATTAAGAAATGTCTTTGTCATTACAACACCGCATTTGTCAAAACCGTTTATCTTATGCAGACATCCAGGAGTACTTAGTGTCGAGTCAAGATTTACGAGAATCTGTAATACTTCTAATATACACAAAACACTGAAGCCACCAATTATGTCCAACCTGTCGACTGTTTCCGAAATCGATCTTTTCAATTAAACTGAACAACAATCTTGATTGATGTCCGGGTTGGCCACTCGTGCACGCCGACGCCATCATCTCTATGATGACAAATCTTCACTCAACAGGGATTTTCACCTGCCGTTCTTGTTAACAGCAGATGGTGGGACAATGGTCACAGTTCATGCCACGCTCACCCCATACCCCACAGAAATGCCATCCTTTCTCACATCTCACATTTTCATCCTTCCCACCCAACTTCTCCACCTATCCCATCCCTACCACCCCTTGCCCATCCCGCCTCTCACCCCTCCCTCCCACGCGCCAACTGTTCCAACTCCACCCAACCTCCTCTACTCTACTCTCAAATCACCTTGGTTACAGAGCGGGGTAGATTGTTAACAAAGCCCTCAGGTTTCGCATTCTCTGGGAAGGAAGCAGTTAACGTTCCTTCAAATTCCCAGCTCATATTTCCATGCGATGACCGCGGATAAAGAGGCAAGGGCTGGCCTCTGAGCCTCGGGCCTTCTCTAATTGGGGGTCTAGTTGATTTGTCTGGAGAGGCACCTGGCCAAAGGCCGGACCCCACGGTCAGTCGTTGGTCAGGCGAGATGGCGGTCCAGATAGGTGAAAGAGCCAGCCGACCCCACAGTGGGAGCCCCTGGAGAGTGCTGCTTCATTTGGTGTCAACAGTCGCCAAGGCGGTGTCCGTACACTGCACGAGGCTGAGTTAATAAGGAAGAGTGCCCACGAAGTACCCGGTAGAAGTAGCGGAGAGATGGGAAGGAGGGGGGGGGGGAGGGGGAAGGGAGGGAGAGAGAGAAAGAAAGAGAGAGAGAGAGGAGGAGGAAGAAGAAAAAAGAAGGGAAGAAGAAGAAGAAGAAGAAGAAGAAGAAGAAGAAGAAGAAGAAGAAGAAGAAGAAGAACAAGAACAACAACAACAACATCAACAACAACAAGAAGATATTGTTGCTGCTGCTGCTGTGATAATGATGATTACGATGACGACGAAAACGATGACGATGATGATGATGATGATGATGATGATGATGATGATGATAATGATGATAAATGATTGAGTTTTACGGCCTACCAACCTCTGCATATGAATAGTCACTGACTACAATTGCTTTAGTTTTGTTTTTTTACGAATAGCACTAGGAACGCTGTGGGTCTATGCATACTCCCACCCAGAGAGAAAAAGAAGAAGAAGAAGAAGAAGAAGAAGAAGAAGAAGAAGAAGAAGAGAGAGACACACACAGAGAGAGAGAGAGACAGAGAGAGAGAGAGAGAGAGAGAGAGAGAGAGAGAGAGAGAGAGAGGAAATAGAATGAACCAAGCCAGGAATTTGCTTGCGTCCCATGCGGTCGTTTGATGGGACAGCAAGTGGCTATTTATGACAGCCTGCAGCATTGCCGACCCGTGTTGGGGAATCAAGCCTGACACATGCGATAGGCTATTGTACTTATGCATTGTATCACGCTGCTTCGGGTTTAATTTCCTTGCAAACTTCAGGCTTGAAGAGGCGGAAACATGATTGCAGAATCCATTGCCTTAATGTAGGAATCAGCACTTCCTTTTCATTCCATGACCCCCTGTACTCCTCCCTGGTAATGCTAGTGAGTCATGGACTAGACACGACAAGCTACTTCCTGCAAGGGAGACCACCCACTGCACTTCCGGGGACATTCATGCGGTTGGAATTTGCGTCTGCACTTCTGATGTAATTGGAAAGTGTTTCCCAATTGACCATTTTGTGACCACATACATCCATCTAAGATTTCAAGCCAAAATTATGCACCATGAGGGAATATTTAGAAACAACAGTTGTTTGCAGTGTTGTTCTTCCTATGCTGCACTCTTAAGAAAGTTTGACATGCGCGAACTTCTGAAGAACACGAAGATGCAATTAACGGCCTTTTCAAAACGCCCATAAAGTCTGCCTATTTTTTAAATGTATGTTTGAGTTGTTAAGACATGTTTCAAGACATGCGTTGATGATGTACTCGCATGGATGAACAGTAACAAACTCAAGCTCAATACAGATAAAACTTAAGTTATGCCTGTTGGGGCACGGTCAAGTCTCGGGCTTATTGAGAGTGATTCCACTGTCATTGAGGGTAGCTCTATTCCATTCCAGAGCTCGGTTAGGTACCTCGGTGTTCAGATTGACCAGACATTGTCGATGCGTAAACAGATCAGCAGTACTTGCAGTGCCTGTTTTCTTGAACTACGCCGCATTGCATCCATTCGCCAATATCTTTCTGACACTGCGTGTGTTAGACTGGTCACTGCCAGGGTCACTTCAAGGCTGGATTATTGTAATTCAGTTTGGGCGGGTCTTCTAGCAGAACAATTGAACCGTCTGCAGCGCGTTCAAAACAGCGCAGCACGTCTCGTGCTGAGGAAGGGAAATCGCGATCATGTGACACCCATACTTAGGCATCTACACTGGCTTCCCGTGAAATTCCGCTGCCAGTACAAAATTGCTGTTTCGGCCTACCGTCATTTTGTTGGTACTCTTCCTGTGTATCTTTTGGCATCCCTTCGCACATATCAACCATCCCGTTCTCTCCGTTCAGCAAATGAAAAGCTTCTCAAAATTCCTAAACGTAGTACAAAATCTTTTGGTGAGCGTAGTTTTAGTTTCAATGCTCCCTCTATCTGGAACTCGCTGCCGGCTGGCCTGCGTGACGCACCCCCTTTACCTATTTTAAAGTCGCAACTGAAGACACACATGTTTCGACTGGCTTTTGTTTCATTTTTCTTCTCATGATCATGTATGTTGTTGTATCCATTCTCAGGTCTGTAAGTTGTATTATGTGTTGTATTATGTTGGTAAGCTTGTTGATGAATGTTTGCGTGTGAATGTGGTTATGTCAGCGCATTGAGTTGTACAGAAGTGCGCTATACAAATGCTATTCATTATTAATATTATTATGTTAATCCGTCTTATCTGAATCCATATCCTTCTGTTTGAGCAAAATCAAACAAAATGATGTCGACAGCATAATGTCAAAAACCTTGAAACTGTCGCAACCGAAATAGACGAGCAGATGCCATGAGCTGTTTCAAAAGCCGTACTTGATTTCTACAAATTTTGCTTAAAAGGTTAAAGATCTAACACTAATAAGCTTCAAGTGAAATCCAGTAAAGCCCTATGGGACGAGGCAGTGTTGTTTGTATATGAAACTATTACACACGAATTAGGTAACCTCCCAAAACAGAGTGTCCTTCGCAGCATCCTTCAAACAGAGCAGCGCCCAGACATCATCATCTGGTCGGTGGACTACAAGGCCATCTTCCTGGTCGAATTTACAGTTCCCTGGGAGAGGAACATTGCCTGGGCTCATGAGAGGAAACAGACCAGATACGCGGAATTGGAGGACCACTGCCAGCGAAGAGGATGGGGTCGTCGAACGTTTCCAGTGGAGGTCGGATGCAGGGGGTTTGTCGCGGGGTCGGTCGTTCGCTTCCTGAGGGGACTGGGTGCAGGGTCCCATGAGGTCGGTGGGGTCATGAAAAAGCTGGATTGTGGCTGAGTCTGCGTCCCAATGGATCTGGGGTCGGTTGCATGAGCGTACTTAACTTGCCGCTAAGGACACTTAACTCTAAGTAAGCAAACTTAGCGCTAAGATAGAGAAATTTGGGTTGCATGAGCAATCTTATCTTCGCTAAGCAAGGAAACTTAGACTTAACTTTATGCCACCTCCCCGGCTGGCATAAAGCTGCACTTAGCTGAGATTTCACACTTAACGTCAGTCTCGCGAGACTCCACGTAACTTTGTCTGCAAACATGGCTGCCAATCGCCTTGTTTACAGACTGGCTCTTCGCCGACAATTGCGCCGAGAAAGAGTTTTTCGTGATCGCACCCATCCATTTGAACTGTACGACGACATAGATCTGTATGCGCGCTATCGATTTAGAAGGCAAGATATCATCGATCTTGTGGATGTTGTGCAAGGAGACATTGATAGACCATTCACGCGCCTCGGTTCCCTGCCTGCTCTGCTGCAAGTGATGGTAGCCCTTCGTTTTTACGCATGTGGCTGCTTTCAGATCGTGGTCGGCGACATTTTTGGCATCGACAAATCGACTGTGAGCAGAGTCATCGAGCGCGTGTCTAGAGCCCTTTCTTCACGCATCAACGAGTATGTGCGGCTACCAAGGAGAAACGAGGCCACCAAGACCATCGAGAAATTCTACCAGGGCCCGTATTCACAACGGCGATTTATCTTTTTAACACTCGATTTATCCCCTAGCCCCGCGTTATCTTGATCGGTTAGATAAGGTACGCTCGTCAGAGGATCCTAGGTTGCGCTTTGCTATATATACTGGTTTCCAGCCAAGGGAGAGCGGAACAGGCAGTTGGAATCGTCCGAGTTTAGAGATAAATCGGAGTTAACATAAATCGCCGATAAATCGCCGTTGTGAATACGGGCCCTGATGGCTAATTTTCCCAATGTTGTGGGTTGCATTGACTGCACCCACGTGAAGATTCTGCGCCCAACATTGAACGAAGTTGTCTACGTGAATCGCAAAGGCAAACATTCCATTAATGTTCAGCTTGTGTGTGACGCAGATCTTGTCATAACAAACTGTGTGGTAAATTGGCCAGGTTCGGTGCACGATTCTCGTATTTTGCGAGAAAGTGCACTATATCGTGCATTTGAAAGAGTGCCGAAACCACTTGATGGGGTCCTGCTGGGAGACAGTGGCTATCCACTGAGAGAGTGGCTGCTGACACCGTTCATCGATGCGGACACGCGGCCAAAGCAGCGCTATAATGGTGCACACACAACAACGAGGTGCACCATTGAAAGAACCAACGGCCTGCTGAAGAAGCGGTGGCATTGTCTGCGGAGAATATTTTGGCGAATTCTGATTGGATGGTTTACGATTTGACCTTGCCGAAGGTAAAAATAGACTCACACGTCACACTTGACATAAATCTTAGCTAAGCGAGCGACTAAGTCGACTTGTGCAACCCTATGTCGATTTGCTCAAGAACCGAACTTAACTAAGTAAACTTAACGGTTAAGCAAGGAGATTTAAGCGCCAATTTTAAGTTCGCTTATGCAACCGACCCCTGGCATACACGGCCAAAGTAACCAAATTAAGACCCGATGCTCCCCGGTGGCCTGATTGACTGATTGGGGCAGCCCCTGGCTGAGCTACTGGAGTAGGCCCCTGGCTGAGCTACTGGAGTAGGCCCCTGGCTGAGCTGCTGGAGCAGGCCCCTGGCTGAGCTACTGGAGTAGCATTCTGTAAACCCGAGTCAGTAGTATTGACTCTGGCACAGTTCGCAATGAATGCGTAATAGGGTTGACCCTTGGCATTACAGCCTTGCGCCAAAAATAGTTCGTTCTGATACTATTTTTCTCTCCACTTTTTACAGAAATCATTCAGATGTAAAAACTTGGTTCCATTTCAACACAAACATTTTATTGTATCGAATAAACGCTTGTTTGTTGTCTCAACAAGAGTAAGTTAAGAGTTTTGTGCGAAAAAGTCTTAGAACTACTTTAACGGCGTATGTCAGGGAGCACATCGGCTATCCCACAAGCCTCTCGTGTGACCTCCACTTGCATAAATTGGCCAAAAACCTTCCATCATGTGATGTGAACTGTGCTAGAGATACTTTTGCCGGTAGGCGAAATCTCTAGTTTACTAGAATGCTGGAGCAGGCCCCGAGAGCTCCACAGCCAGGGGTTCCAGCTGAAAAGGGGCTCCATCAATGTCGTTCTAAATTTTGTAAATATTCTTTTGTAGATCCGTCACATGACTTCAGGTTTGCGCTTATCACTCCTAGTTACGTAAATCAGATTATCCATACATTGAACAGGCCACAATATCACAAATAGCTTGCAACTGCATGTGTACACGCATGCATCATGAAAAGGAAGCATTTACACGCATATCTGAGCAGTTAGCACTGATCGTGTGCTCTTTCTGGCAGTCCCGTGTCGATTTGTCCACTATATTTTATTTTGACTTAACCTTCCCCTTTTATTTGACTTGCCCAGCAGTCCATGCAAATGGAGGAGACTTGAAGGAAACAAGTTCTTGACAAGTTTCACTGTATTACCACGGAGCTTTGTGAGAATGAAACCAAAGATGAGGGTGGTCGTGCCTTCAAGGTCGGAAGCACGTTTCTCCAGGCCAGAAGCTGCATTATTTCGACGACCATGTATAAGGCTCTGAGGAACAGCAGGTGGCTTGCCCTGGTGATCCCATTTCATACGACATGAATTTCTATATAGGCATAGAAGACCTATAAAGACGAGCCCCCATTATTCTGCCGTGGATTTTGAAATTAAATATTCAAGAGCTACAGCTCGTACCTGAAAACATCAGTTTTGTTCCACATTCTTACGTTCGTAAACCACAGTAGTAAATGTCAAAACTGAAATGTAGAGAAAATAAAAGGACGAGGCGGAACACGGGTGGATGAGTGACGTTGGAAACATGGCGAACAAGTTATGTGTGCAGTATCCGCAGTCAGGACGACAGCAGTTACTTTCTTTTCCTCTTCATCCTCTTCCTTCAAAACAAGCCTCTGTACATTTCAGGACTTGCGGCTGCAGCAAACTCAAAGGAATAGACTTTGCCCCTGGGACGGGCGGCAGTTGATGCGAGACAGTTGAGACAGCTTTACTGGCGACAAACAAGTTGTCATACGCTCATTCTTCACGTGTGCCCTTCTGTTCCAGCTAAGCCTCTGTGAGACACACTGTCTGCGCTCGCGCGTGACACGGGATATGACGTAAAATCCCTCGTCACTGATCTTCGTCCTCTCCGTCGTTGATGACGCCTATTGTCGTCACCGGCGACGCGAAAGCAACGCCCCGTCTTCTTGCGACGCGATGAGAAAGATGACGAGACCATCATCGCAGTTGGGCCTCAGTTTGTGGCGAGGTCGTGTATTCCAACAGAGGATCAGCATGTCACGCACACGGCGTTTAAGCAAGACCTTGGGATTGGAAGACGCGTCTTGAAGCAGCTGGAAACGTCTCATCTCAGCGGCCCTGCAAGGCCGGCTGCATTCAGACGCGAGTCCGCTGTAATCCTATGGAGGAAGTCTGCGCTGTGCAGGCTTATCTATTGTGTGTCCTTCCACCCTAAGTTGTGATGTGCGAATTAAGCACCAAAAAGAAGATGTCATTCGTTCTTTACCAAGTGAATGAGTGCCAGTTGTTGAACAGACATGATGGATTGTGTCGTGGAGCATTATTCTGCTAATCCAGTGCGATCATCTTTAGCTAGTCCCCGCCTTCACTCTTTCCCTGTTCTTTTTCTTACTTTTTCCTTTTCTACTTTTCATTCTGTCCTTCATTCTATGATGACCAAGATCAAATTTACGGTCGGAAATGAAACAAAACAGGATTTACCTAATAACTGAGGTCACCTTGTCAACACAAATGTTTTCAACAGCCAAGGTTGTACCAAGGTAAAGCCTCCACATTAATGACGATGAAAATATTAATCAGCGTATTTGCCTAACTGCAGTGACAAGTTGAGAATATGGTGTTTGGCACAATGTCTCCATTTTCAAACAGGATCTGGCGGGCCTGGTGTAAAAAAATGATTCATTGTTACAAGTAGCACACTTTAGTATTCTCTAGCACCAACTATTTCCTGCTGCAAGATCTAACGATAACTTCTTGGAAACAGAAAAACAAACCTTTACCAATTTAAAGTAATGTTTTTATAGGGACTGAGTTTTAGTTTGTTTTCTATTTGACATGTGCTTAAAGGAAAGTACCATAATGTTTAAAAAGCGATGGTTTGTACCTACTTGACGCAACCCATGCTCCCAGTGATATAAGAAACAAATAGGTGTTGAGACGTGGAGGCACTAGACCTTTTTCAATGGTCTTCATGAATTTACTATTTCGTTTCATTAATTTACATCCCTGTTGTGAGTCAGTTGCTAATGCAGTATTTCTCGATTGGTTATATTCTGTCAACCTCATCAACTGCAGAAGGAAGTTTGTTAGAATTCTATGTTGGCAGTACGGGTAAAAATATTGTCTTTCAATGTATACATTCCTCATCAAATGCATTAGGAAGTCTTTACACTTTTGTGTTAGCAGTGCAGGTAAAATTTCGTCTTTCAATGTATAAATTCCTCATCAAATGCATTAGGAAGTCTTTACACTTTTGTGTTAGCAGTGCAGGTAAAATTTCGTCTTTCAATGTATAAATTCCTCATCAAATGCATTAGGAAGTCTTTAACTGCTGTGTTAGCAGTGCGGGTAAAATTTCGTCTTTCAATGTATAATTACGGAGTACCGACTCAACAATGTGGTTGTTGAACATCTAAACACCTTTGATCGCCGTGTACAGTGCTTTTAATGTTTGCTCATCTCGTCTTTTCTTCCATCCCACCCATGAAGGAGAAGGGACGCGAGTGTCTTCAATTCAATGCGTGAGTGCAGCTTCAAAGGCGACGACGTCTTCTAAAGACATGGGGTTCAAACCATCACACTCATCCCACCCACACAGCTCTCTTTCGCAACTGTTCACCTCGCAAACGTCTGAAGAGACTCCATTACGGCTGATCTCTTTGCTAGCAAGTGGACGTTCTTCATTGTTCGCGAGGACGCCGCGTTGGACGCCACTGAAAATCGAGCCACACAGCCGAGAACTTAAAGCCATCATGGCCACACAGAGACAATGCCGTGCTCGGGTTCGAGTCTGCCTGGTAGCGGTGTCAGGCAGGATGGAGTTTCAAACAAGCTTCTTAAAGTCGAGGTCACTGTCAATGTGGTCGAGCGGCGGGCTGTGGAGTCCAGAACTGTTGTTGAAAAGAAGGGAAGTAGTCATCCGACATGTAACATAGGGTGCCTGCTCAATGACTGGTTCTTGCAATAGAATACTCAATAGGAGGTGCGGTTTTTAATGGTTTGTTAAAATGACATTCTGAAACGCAGACAGGTCAAAGCAGTAATTATAACCTGTCCAGATCGAAGGTACATTATCTTAATCTGTTGCGTCCGATGACGACTTTCAAGTTCAAAATTTGCACTTTTCGAAATCCAGTTACAGACATATTTTGCAAGTCTTTGTTTAAACAATCGTCTTTGTTTCTCGAAAAGGCCAAAAACTGCACCTTGTTGTGGTTGATGAGGAAACCTCCAAGCAGAAACGTGCTGAGGAAAAAAAGAAAAAGTCTCTCTTAGGAGCAGTAGACAACCACAGCGGAAAGACCATCGGAAAGTGGACCGCTATTGCATGTGCAACTTCTAGGTTGGTAAGTGAAATGTATTATCTTTTCTGTGTTATCAGGAACTTTGCTCAATATCGTGTTCTTGCATTTCCAATCTCATTAGTTTTTGTGATGGAAATTTGCATATTTAGAGGTCATCTGTACGATTTGCCAAGTTTCACAAAAGTCTGTTGAAACGGTTCATGGTGATTCACGAATGTTTTCCATAATTTGACAAGGTGAACGAACGCGAGATGAAATTAACCAACCTCTAAGTATATATACTTGTAAATGTTTCTGCATTATACATATGAATGCATACGCGTGCACATACATTCACTCGCTCGCTCAATAGTTTATATCCATGTATGTATACAAGATCCGGGAGCGGCTGCAAGTTTACTCGTGCACTCATGTACTCACTCACGCATGCACTAACTTCGCATGTCCGAAGATACGCAAACACACATTCATTCACACACACACACACACACACACACACACATACACACACACACACACTCACACACACACACACACACACACACACACACACACACACACACACACACACACACACACACACACACACACAAGTAGTTCTCTGTGAAATGGGTCCCTTCATCTTCTGAGACGGTTTGACGTTGTCACACAGTGAGTCTGACCCAGACTTTGAAGGGCAGGTCATGGTCAATTTGTGGAGGGATTAGAGAGAGGCCGGCTGCGAAATGACCGGCTTGACCAGCACACGGCCAGAAAATGACAAGACGGCCAGGACTCTGTGGCGGGAGTCCATTCTATGACTTGCCATAATCCTGAGGAGGGTCAGCAAGTTCCCAGACGCAGCCAGCGATTGTCTGGGTTTCTTGTTTTCTATCAGAAACCACGTTGTGTCTACTTTCACGCTCTTATTGTCCTCTGCAGCCATCATTACCGTCAGGTTTTATAGTTTCCAATTGCGTGCTGGTCACTGTTACTTCCTCTGAATGTCAAGGCTCCTATGACGGTGGTATCTTGCGGTCCTCTCTTTCCCTTTATCATGCGTGCTCAAACTCAGCTGCCACCTGGAGACTGCTGTGATCTCTGTATACGCAGAGTTTTGTAACGAAGATGTTTTGTACTCCACTTTTTAATACAATATCATGACCTCGAACTATTATTGTTTACTCTCAGGTCTGCGTGATTTCCGTTTCTGTAGATTTCAATGAAGCAGCATGTATACGCACCGTTTCCTTCTGCAGCTGCCCATTCCAGCGCTTACACGGCATGCCCACCCATTGGATCCCCCTGTGGGTTCGGGGTAAGAATTGACCCACCGCGTCTCCCTTCGCGATTCGTAAGAGGCGAATAACTAGAGACACTGTGACTTGACTTGCGTTTACTCTAAACTGCTCTAGTGATTTTCGTGCTTGCTGGCCTTATATAGCTTTCAAAGGCTGATAGGCCGTAAAATTCCATCCATCCATTCATCCATCTATCCATCCATCCATCCATTCATCCATCTCCATCCATTCATCCATCCATCCATCTATCCATCCATCCATCCATCCATCCATCCATCCATCCATCCATCCATCCATCCATTCATCCATCTATCCATCCATCCATCTATCCATCCATCCATCCATCCATCCATCCATCCATCCATCCATCCATCCGTCCAACCATCCATCCATCCATCCATCCATCCATCCATCCATCCATCCATCCATCCATCCATCCATCCATCCATCCATCCATCCATCCATCCATCCATCCATCCATCCATCCATCCATCCATCCATCCATCCATCCATCCCACCCATAGGCCAGAAGGAACAGTGAAAGTATTCTGGCCAAAACTCCTGTTTGCGTTCTGTTCAATTCTATTTGCAGTATATTGATGTACTTGCTGGAATGAATTCTCATTGTAGAATACTTTTGTTTTCACCCCTTTGCAATGGGTACATGGCCGAGACTATGTTGTGGTCAGCTCAAATCTTATGGATAACGTGTTCGTCTGTGCAAATACTTGCACAAACTAGATTCCGACAAAGTTCACAAGGCAAACAGTGAATTATTAAAAGTCAGCTCACCTGTTAGAATCGTAGTTATTCCTTTATGATGTTGCAGTGGAAAGGAATAATGCCAATATTATCACAGTAACCGGAGAAACCCTGATGTGAATTAGCAAGAAACATTACATCAACAGAGACTTGGCCGCGCTAAAATGACGGGAGTGTGGCAACATTTGCCGTTTTAGAGATAAATGATAATTATTGGCTTGTTTTTATCTGTGTAAGAATATTACCTGAAGCTGTGGCAAGTTACAAAATGCAGTGGTACACCTCCGCTAGTGTTCCACAAACCTGGAGCCCACTTTAATGGCAGCATCTGCTCGCTCGAGCAGCATATGAGCAGGAGAGGGGTGGGTGGGGTGGAAGTCGGGGTGATTAACCATTCATCTTTATCAATTCACAAAATATAACAATGAATTCTTTGTTCAGATGGTCAATATCGTACTTGGATCTATTCTTCTTACAGTCTCGCAATACGGACAGTATTTGGAGTTGTACAACCTACGATTTGCGCTCTCGGTTGTCTCTGCTTCATTGGCATTCGATACATAGATCCTCAAATCCACATCCTTCACGACACCGATCTACAGGCACCTGCGTGGAAATAAAGGATGTTTACAACCTCCGGCTGCACCTTTCACGTCGTGTCTGTTCTTGCCGATTTCCCAAAGTGGCCAAGTTCAGCTCTGTATCGCGGTGTCCGTGCGCTGTTGTTCCCACTCGACTTCAATGTCGCTCGCTTGCCTTTCATGTGGTCGCACGAGCGGCTATGGCGACCTCGAGGCCAGCGCTTATTGGAGGACTGCCTGCGTCCACTGGTCTCGGCTCGCCGTTTGGGAAAGCTGGTTGATATCAAACCCAATTTCCTCGCTTGGTCTGCCTTTAAAGTCAGTCTGTTTAGTGCCGCGCGGCGCGTATTGTTTCCTGTTTGCCCTGGCAGGAAGGCTTGATGCAATGCTCTGGCCTTTGTGTCCCAGTCAGTGTGTGGTCCCAGTCGGAACGTAGTGCCCCCACCCCTCCTCCTCTCTAAATCCCTCTATTGCCACCGCACTTTTCCTCTTGCTCTTTCCCTCACTCTTCTCCCCTCTGCCTCCCCTCTCCTTCGTCAGCCTTCCTCCAATTCTTGCTCTATCACAAACAGCCGCATTCTCACACTCTGACTCTTGCTGCCCTAATGTCTAATTTCCTAATAGTTATTCAGGGAGGCTAGATGGTTTTTTCATATTTTTCCACAATGGCTGAATTGTACTTTCCTAGATCTTTGTTTAGTCTCGCCTCCATTACACTTTCACATTCTCCGTTTTACTTCTTCTTCCTTCTTCCTTAGTCCTTCTTCCTTCTTTCGCTCTTCTTTCGTCTTTCGTTCGCTCTTATTTCTTTCTTCCTTCTTGCTACCTTATTTCTTTCTTCCTTATTTCTTTTTTCCTCCTTCCTTCCTTATTTCCTCCTTCTTCCTTCCTTCCTTATTTCTTTCTTTCTTCCTTCCTTCAACCTTTCTTCCTTCTTCCATCCTTATTTCTTTCTTCCTTATTCCTTTTTTCCTCCTTCCTTCCTTATTTCCTCCTTCTTCCTTCGTTATTTCCTCCTTCTTCCTTCCTCCCTCCTTCCTTCCTTATTTCCTCCTTCTTCCATCCTTCCTTCTTCCTTCCTTATTTCCTCCTTCTTCCTTCCTTCCTTCTTCCTTCCTTATGTCCTCCTTCTTCCTTCCTTCCTTCTTTCTTCCTTATTTCCTCCTTCTTCCTTCCTTCCTCCTTCCTTCCTTATTTCCTCCTTCTTCCTTCCTTCCTTCTTCCTTCCTTATTTCCTCCTTCTTCCTTCCTTCCTCCTTCCTTTCTTATTTCCTCCTTCTTCCTTCCTTCCTCCTTCCTTCCTTATTTCCTCCTTTTTCCTTCCTTCCTCCTTCCTTCCTTATTTCCTCCTTCTTCCTTCCTTCCTTCCTTCTTCCTTCCGTAATTCTTTCTTTCTTCCTTTCTTCTTCCTTCCTTCCTTCTTCCTTCCTTATTTCTTCCTTCCTTCCTTATTTCTTCGTTCCTTATTTCTTCCTTCTTTAATTTTCCTCCTCCTTCAATTTTCCTCCTTCTTCTCTTCCTCCTCCTCCTCCTCCTCCTCCTCCTCCTCCTCCTCCTCCTCCTCCTCCTCCTCCTCCTCCTCCTCCTCCTCCTACTCCTCCTCCTCCTCCTCCTCCTCCTCCTCCTCCTCTTCTACTCCTCCTCCTCCTACTCCTACTCCTCCGCCTCCTACTCCTCCTCCTCCGCCACTTACTCCTCCTCCTCCTACTCCTCCTCCTCCTCCTCCTCCTCCTCCTCCTCCTCCTCTGGTTTTTTTAGTGCTTTTTTGTCACCGTGACGTAATAAAAGCACTTCATAGCTTCGTCCAGTTGGTCGGAGCGCATGTTTTAAATACGTTTTCACATTCGCGTCGATTTATTGGGGGGGGGGGGGGGGAGGAGGTGGGTGAGTGATAGGTATCTGCTCCATGTGCAGTACAATAATACACTCAAAGGTGCATACAAGACATATGTGACAGTGGAACTCTGTTTTTGGCACACGGGGCAAGGCAACTCTTTGTGGTGACCTTGACGAGCTGCTGCCAACGCTTCTTCCCTCGAGAGGCTGTCAACAAGAGCCGCAACGAAACACGAAAACAACAACAACAACAACAATGCAACAAATTGGTTTATCACCAGAAGTCGTCACGCTAGGAATTTATCAGGCTCAAATCACCGACATGGTAATGTATTAAAGTACGCACAGACACCTTGAGACAGGGAGACAAAGTTTCTTACAGATCAAACTGTCGAACGTGCATTCTCACGGACCCGGGCGAATGTCCTCGTGTTGCCTTCAGCCCGAGGGTGTTCGGCGCCGCGTCAGACGTAGCTAGCATGCACTCACTCAGAAAGAAACGAGGTGCAGGCATTTGACACCTGTGAGAGGGGAGGGGAGGTATGCGGGTGTCCACCCGTTTGACCCCCTCACACTCTCTGCCCTTCCGAAAGAATTTCTAGTTTATCAGCAGTGAGTGATCTTGTCCTTGTCAAGTTTTTTTTAGACGTCTCTCTTGTTGTAAAAGATACTTGAAGGTGAAAAGTTTTATTTGCATGCATAAATCAAGCCTTTACTACCAGTTTTTCGCTGACAGTTCCCGTATGCAGTTCTTCTGTAAAAGCCAAGCCGCCTAACGCATAATGTTGTCAGTCCTAAGCATTTTTCAAAAGTCACCTGCTAGTAAGCAAAGAAGATAAAATGTATATACGATTTTAAAATGTGTTATGCATCTCGGCACATAATATAAGCACACATTCTACTGATATTAGAGTCGTGCAGGTTTAAAGTAAAGCAAAGAAGTGAAGCGAAATGCATACAATACAACAACAAAAAAAAAAAACCGAGAACACGACTTCTGTCTCTTATTGATTCATGGGACATCAAAGGTAATTATGCCCAAACTATGATCTATAATTTTTCTAAGTTCTCCAGCGTAAACAGCCCTCAAGAGCTATCAACCTGCAACGTTAAGTAATCAACGGCTTGGGGTAACCTGTACGCCTTTGAAAAAAAACTATGCTCGACACGTTTACTCAATGACTGTGCGAATATCAAAAGCGTTAAGAGGAGTCTGTCGTGAGTTTCTGTTCCCTTGCCGTGTCCTCGTCGTCCTCTATCGTGTTTGCTTTGCACCAAGTTTACGTTTCTACTTTCCCTTAAAGCAGACCAAGGAGCCAAGAAGGGATTTTGGAGGGGAAAAGCTGCGGGGTGAGGTGGCCTCTTCCTTTGTAGGGCGTACACCTAACTGCCGTCTCCACGCCATCCATTCAGCGTGGCTGAGACTATAGTGCATCTCTGTGTTCAGAATACACGCCATCAAGAGGATTAGCTCGCCAGGTCGTTGATGGGACTCTGCTGGATGTAAGGCGCTGTGAGCTGTCGGCTTCTGGTCATAGAGAAGACACGGGAAAGGAGTGCTACAACTACATGTGTACACTATGATTGTGCAAGTGATAACAGGTGATTTACCTGTAGCGAAGAAAGTGAGAGCAAAAAAGCATCAGGTGATCAGTAAGGAGAAGAGGAATAATCGAGACAGAATGGAAAGCGTTTGAAAAAGGAAGAGGAGCATAGGAGGGGGGGGGGTGTAGAGGGAGAGGAGGAGGAGAGGAGGAGGAGGAGGAGGAGGAGGAGGAGGAGGAGGAGGGAGGAGGAGGAGGAGGAGGAGGAGGACATATCAGGAGGAGGACATAGGAGGAGGACATAAAGGAGGAGGAGGACATATCAGGAGGAGAAGGAGCACATATCAGGAGGAGGAAGAGGACGAGGAGGAGAAGCAGGAGGAGGACGAACAAGAGAAGGGGTAGCAGCAAGAAACAGGAACAGGATAAAGAGAGCGATAGGATGAACAGAACGAATGAAGGAAGAACAGGACTAGGAAAAAGTACTCGTAGAAGGAAGCAAAGGTGGAGCATAAACAACAAGAAGATGAGTAGATGCAGAAAGAGCAAAAGGAATAGGAGCGGGACCAAGAGAAATAGCAGTGCAGGAGAAAAAGTAGCAGGAGGAATCGATGGAAGACAGGCAAAAATGTTTAAGTGCTTGGATGCTCGCTCTTCCAACGATTTGAGGGAAGCGAGAGAGAGAGAGAGAGAGAGAGAGAGAGAGAGAGAGAGAGAGAGAGAGAGAGAGAGAGAGAGAGAGAGAGAGAAGCTTGCATTCCATTCGTCGATCGAAAGCGAGTCTCTACCATAGCAATAGCGAACCATCTGGATTCCATTCCTGATTTGAAATCGAGAGCATTCTGCACCAGTTTATGCTTACCCTTTGCTTGTTCTGTGTCGAATATTTTCCTTAAGATCTGGAAAAAGAAAAATTATGAAGTAAATAGTTATCTTATGGCGAGGAAGAGTGCTAGTTATTAACATTTAAACGTCACATGCTCATGTAATGGTGGCGTCGCCGAAAGAAGGGAACGACTCAAAATCATCCGAAGTAGGTGAAGGTAGAGATGAAACAAAACTAACCAAAGAGAGGGTCAGAGCAAAAGAATTTGTCAATGTCAGGATCTCGTTCTGGGCTGGATCATCCACACCCCGGAAGACCCTTCAGGAAGCATCCAGCCCCTATTAACTTGCGCTCAGAGGCAGCGCTGCGTGCGGACGTGCCGTGTGTGTTGGAAGACGCGAGGACTGTTGTCAAGCGCATTGGCAGGTCTTGGTGAGTTGTCCGTGCAGCTTGTAATCCGACGTGATCCTCTCATCAACTTTCACACAAACTTCCCCTTTTGTCGCCATTCTGAATTTGATCATTGGCCGACCTGGGCAAATAGTTGTAGCTCTACTGGTGCCCTGAAGGTAGACCTGACACGCACCGGTCGTGCTCTCCCCACAATCCCAGCCTCTTGCCTAAACTGAAGGAGTGGAGAGGGTAAATCGTCGGCAACGGTGGCCGCTTTACCAGATAATGATCTGTCATATGGGGTCTCTTTGCGAAAGCCTTGTCCGCGATTGTTCCTGCCCATAAAGAGATAGACGAGACAGTGAAAGAGCCAGGCGGGTGGGAGTACGGCGGGTGGGACGCACTGTTTGCAGGGATGAGGAGAGAGGTACCCCGGGTGACGCACTGCATTGCCGGTGGCAGATCCCCCGTGCTTCTTTCCATTCCACCCGGAACAGTCCGGGTATCTGCCACGTCCTTAGTGAAGAAGAACGGCACGTGTGGATGGCCATTGGCACTCTCCTCCAGAAGAATAGTCCGCTCAGGTCAATTTCTGGCAACTGGCTGTTGTGATGAGATAGTAGTATACTGTTGTCATCTATTGGGGTGGACATCTTTAAAATATCTTTATTTTGTGTGTGTTGATGCATGTTTTCCGACGTAATGAAAATAATAGCAATAGCTCATCCATCGACGTTGTTTGTGGAATAATGCACGACATATGTTACAGGTGTCTGGACCCCTTCACCAGCATTCAAGATCTGTCATGTTTAAGCCGATCTTTAGTACAAACACTCCAGATGTTTTTGGTCTTCATAAAACATTCACTATTTCCCTCCAGGGAGCAAGGGCGAATTGGTGAAGGATTTTCTTCCTTGAAATATTAGAATGTCATTTTTAATAACGTCCACATTTTTCACCCGCCCAGCATGCCTCAGCTTTCTGGAAAGAGTCGAGCAGGGCCTTGGGCGTCGGCTTGCATGAAATTTTTTTTCGGAAAACGGGGGTGAGGGTGGGGTTGGGGGGTGAGGGGGTGGGGGCAAGTAGAAGGAGAGGAAGAAGGAAAAGGAGGCGGAGGTGACGATGATATCCTCTGCTCTGAACACTTGATGGCCTGCCCCTCCAACTTCAAGGCGAAACTTGAGCTGTCTGCCTCTCCATTCCTGTCCCTATCTCGCGCCATCTTCCACCCGGAGTGCGGACCGCCCCTCGATGAGGCTCTGACGCCCTTGAAGAAGGTCGGAGGGCAATGGCACGCTTAACTGAGGCGACTGAGAACGCTTACGTGAGAGCTGCGCGGTAAATGCTCAACCAACAGGAAATACACTGTCTCTCCTTGACTTCAAATACCTTTGGACACCGCATCTTTCAACAAAGTACCAATGTCCCTACAGCGACGTCGATACGTCTTGCCCTTACTGGGACAGTATAGTTTTTAGTCCTGCAACTTTTTCTCTTTCACTATCATATAGACACACTCCAAGTATCCATCTACAATTGGCAATAGTTCTCAATACATTAGCCATTTTGCGCACATTTTAAATGCATAATTAGGAAGCTTAATTGTTTTTAATGAGCAGCATGGAATAAGCAATAGTCTCCAAAACTCATCTGTGGGTTTTACTAAGCATGAGACACGATGTCTACTGGTAGGGGTAAAATCCAAAGTCACCCAACTTAATGAAGATCAATTAAGGACAATAGGTAAGCATCGCTGAAATGTCTCTGCGTGGACCTTTCTCTTTCTATCACAGTAAATGCAACAATTACACCTGAAAACTGCTTGAACTCAAGACAGCTGCACTGCAGGGAAAACCGCAATTAAAACATGTGAGTCATCCCAAAGATGAGGCATTACATATAAAATGTTGTGTATTTTGTTCTCATCAATTTTTAATTGCGAAAATGGTATTATGAAGGCAGCTCCAGTGCGTATGCAAACTCCTAGCATGCTAAATTCAGTAATGTGGTTAATGCTTGGTTGTACCAGGCTTACTTTCCGACTAAAGGTTACGATCAAATGTCCTGGAAATCGCCAGAGTGCGCCACTGAGACTCTCATTACCCTACAGGGTTAATCCTGGTTGTAAGTTTAGAAGCAGACAGTGTGTCGGAGGATCATACATTGGGAGCTGTGCCTTGGAAGTTCTTGCCAGGAAATCTGACCCAAGACAAGTTTATGCGAAGAAGTCACTTCACACACACACACACACACACACACACACACACACACACACACACACACACACACACACACACACACACACACACACACAGAGTTTATATTCATTATATCCATTTGTGTTTTTTTACTTCACTGCTTACGATTTGGAAGAGCTTTTGATCATTTTGAAAGCGAGAATGTGCCTCCTATACATGTGTCCCCTTATGATGGAGACACAACAGTCAAGTCGTCCAGAGCAGGGATTGAACCACGGCACCTAATCACCTCGCACAATTGCCAACAGGTGGCGCCACTACGTCAAATCTCGATCTTTACCCCCAAAAAAGCGTTCATTAGCGTAGCTAGACGTTTGCCTGCGGTCACTGCAATCTTGCAAGGGAGGTCACGTGACTGCTCTGTGGGAACGCGAAACGAGTTTCGCTGGGTTACCTCAAAGGTACGCCTACCTAAAACCAAATACCTTAAACCTAGGTGCACTTGACTTTCTTTGTTGCGGTTAAGCTGAGGATACATCATCCACAGTAAATATCTGTGGATACCTGTGTGAAGGACTGAATTGTGGTGACGATGTGTCAGATACATTATTTTAAGCTTCCTTGTTTTACGTCGAGAAGAATTTATTGCGAGCACACGGAAGACGGATACACTGCAACCATCCCGCAACTTCTTTCTTTACGCTGGAGTTTGCCTTGAAGCCAAGCAGTTGGACATTGGAAAAGTCCTCTACTCCTCTATGAGTAGAGCCCCAATACTGTACTTGGGATGGATGAAGCAGGTTTGAGGAATGGAGGCAGCCAGTGTGCTGTCACCCCGAGACCAGGTTCACACCCGGAACAGCCGTCGTTAACGTTTTACGGTTCCCTTGCCTCTGACCCCCGTCAGATCTGCATATCAAAGGGTGCTGGTCCCTTGACAAATCAAGGCTAACGACACACAATTCCACATAAATCTACGTCGTACCTAGTTGCTAGACTGTCTCTTGTCTTTTTATCGGCGCCGGGAACGAGTGGAATGCTGTAAAAGAACACCAGACTGCCCAGTATCCATGGCCAGTGCCTCCTCCATCAAACTAGGTATGACCAAGGTAATGGCGGAGATACAGGCAAGAAATTAGAATCAACACTGTCTGCACTCGGTAGACTGCATAAGGCTGCTGTCGACGTGCGACCCACTAGTGACGACGAATAGCAACATTTTGTGAGCGGATTACATGTCGCATGAAACGTGATTCATACCAAGTGCCCAAGTTTCTACTAGCGTTTCTTCAGGCTTGAGTCTTACCTGTGCTCACCAGGCGATTACTTGTCAAATGAAACTTTGCTTATTCCAAAGGCATAACCTTTTTTTAGAAGTTGCCGCCACCTTAACTTTTCTCTCTATATGTCTTATGAACAGAATTTGAATCTCATCAACCTTTTGCAATTCCGCCAACACAATCTATCTTTGATTTGACAAATTTCGCACAATCCATGTAATCCATCGGCACTGAATCCGAAGGAAGCTGAATGTAGTGAGTATGAGAAAAAAAGCTAGTTATCGCTTACGCATCCAGAGAGCTGTGTAGAGTTACCTATATTCGTTTATCTTCTAAACCTCCATTACGCCAAAGGTAGGTAAAAAAGGTAGGTATTGTAATGTTTTATCCTTTGAATTGGTACTTGCGTTCATCGCATGCCAAGTCATAGAAGTAGCAATTACCAGACAGGCATGTAAGCAACCCGCTTTTAGATAATTAAGTCCAGACCTGAACATGTCCACATCATTTAACCCCGGTGATCTGATCACTTGCACGCACAAGTATACATCTCCAATGTTTCTATATAAATTTTAATTCACATGCAGTTGGTTGAACCCGTTATTTTTCTTAGTTGTCTTCATCCCTCTGTTATCAAAACCTACCATTCAAGTGTGATGGGGGTATTGCCCCGAAGAAAGCCCCGTGAACCGTCGGTGACTTGTGTCAATAAATTACGAAGAAAAACCCAGAGCATTTTAAAAGATAAATTCTACCACCGACAAACTGTGTCTGTGAAAAGCTTCCCACTGGGTGGTGATTGTCCCTTATTGGAGATATAATTTAACTCGTACTGCTGCACATGAACTGTGACAGTACGTGCAAGAGAAGCATGCAAGAAGTCAGGGTTGCCGGGCTAGTGAGGAGAGCAGTCAAACATGTTGAGGCCACACGCACGCTGCAGCAAGGCAGTCAGTTATTATCGTGTCCGTTTAGCTTGAGTGACCGGTCGCACTTTTTGTCTACGCATTCCCAATGGAGAATCAGAGGGTAATTATTTTTAATTACAAACCAAAATGAAAGAGTTGTTAAACTTAAGGAAACGCAATGATGTACTAAACCACAAATGCATGTTACACATTGGTATCAGAGCAAGAAATGTCCATGAATCTACCATTTATCCTGGCTCTACATGTACTTGCTTTTAGCGGGTTCTTAAATAATCATGACGAGCAGACTAGGATTTTTTAATTCATAATGTTCTGGGTTTACGAGAGCTACATTTAGAGTGTCGTGAAAAAGCACTTGCCCGACAAGGTGTAGCGATGGTTAAACATGTGGTGTGCGCAGCCCGCTCATTGAAAATAGTAAAGAAGGCTGGTGGGAGCAAGTCACCGGCAATGACAACGATGAGAATTCATCTTCAAGTCCAGATTCTCATTCGTGCCATGTCATCTGCTATAGCAAAGTGGCAAGTACCTTTGTCAGCCACGTTAAAACAGTGATGCATAATGTGCCCTTTTATCTGAAGATGCGTCATTTAACGTAGTTTTGTCATAATCTGTTCACGACAACAAATATGCAAAACACTTTCATGCGTTTACAACCATTGCTAATTCAAAATCTTGACCTGTCCTGAAAATAATTCGTGCCCGCGTGGGTCGGGGGGAGAGAATTGACCTACTTTGTCTCACTACACGAATCGTAAAAGGCTATAACAAGGGAAATGGACTACTCGCTATTTTAAGTAATCTTGCCAATTACTTTTCACTGTTTACAAAGGCTAAAAGGTTCTAAAACCATATGCGCCTATGGGTAATAGAGGCAAGGTTGACTATCGCTTCCTTACCTGTACTTCTTATTTTAATAAATTAAAGAAATGTTGAGACACA
>JAWQFJ010020329.1:27500-65000 GCA_034096865.1 Theodoxus fluviatilis | reverse complement strand
AGAAATATACAATTATTTCCTTCTATTAGGAGCCATAACAATTCCCGCCAGTTCGGAATGAAAAGTATATTATTCAAAGGTAACAAAGGCAAATCCTAAACTATCTGTTGTGCAACAACGAGTGTTTTGCACACCAGGAAAAGTTCTGGTACTTGTTTTGTCAAACCATGTGCTGTCTGACCGTGGCTGTAGGTTTATGTAGGATCGATTACAGACGACAGAGGAAAGAGAAATCAAATGTGTGCGGCCTGAGACCCAGACACAATTGGTCAAAAGCAAATGTAATTTATTCTTATTTCTTACTGCTGTGATGGTGCCAAGGAAACCAGCCTTACGGCTGTACTGCGGTCGTTTCGAGTTGCGCAGGCTGTGGTGTTGTGGCAGACCAGATTAGGAATCTCAGAAGTAAATGGTGCAGAGGTACGTCTGCAAAATGAATTATCGCAACTGTTGTCTCTGCTGCCACTGACGTTCAAGTTCCGTATTACATTAATTATTTTTTTTACATGTGCAGATACAAACACAGCATATTCATAGCTCTTTTATCTTCACTTACTGTGACTACAAATGACACCTTTCAATGGGTTAATGCACTTTCGTTGTCGTTAAAACCTTATTCAGTTGTGTAATGTAATGTGAATGAGCAGCACAAAAAGAACCGTAGGTCGCACATTTTCCCCCTCTCGTAACTACAGAAATACGTCAGTATGGTTCAATCTGGTGCAAAAGTACTTTTAGTCCTTTTTAGCCCCAGAAACCTATCATGTACATCCTATCATTAGCATTTAATCAGAAACGACCTAAAACGTTCATAAATTCAAGAGAAAGCTTCTTTCCTGTGTTTTAATTTCATATGCTCCCGGATGTTAAGGGAATTTTATAATCAAATTTGACTATTCATGTTGATAGATATTAAACATTCGTATTTGCCGTATTTATCAAGATACCAACTTCAATTTGATATCAGCACAGAGCTCCTTTTCTGGGCCATATATTCATCGCACAATGTCAAAATCTTTAGAAAGTGACATATGGTGGTTCCTTTTCTTGTGCTCTGTCACAATGGTGCACTTCTGCTTCTTCTTACCATATACGCTGCCTCCTTTCATCTGATGAAGACGCTCTAAAGATGATAATTGTTCTAGCATAACATTCCTTATTGCGACCCATAGCTATTCCCATCATCACTCCTTGTGTGCATTTGAACACCTTTCGTTGTTTCATATCTGTATTGCATGCAAGCACATGAAAAAACAAAAAACGAACGGGCGAAGCCTTGATCTTTGATAAGATGAACAGGATGGGCATAACCACGCCCTCCAGCCTCAGGCGTCGAGCTTGACTAAAAATCAGGACAAGCGATCTCTGTGGAGGTGTTTCCCCGGACATGTCTTTGTGCAGCTGAAGTGTCTGGAATGTCGGCATTTATGACCTCGTGCACTCCCCATCAAAAGTGACAGCTCTGTCCTCAAACTGTCATTTGCTGCACGTGAGAATCCGCCAGTGCATCCCAAAGAAGTTTACATCAATAGCCATCATCCTCTTTGTTTACAGGCAATAACTTTATGCCATTACTCTGTCACTTCCTCGTAGCCTGCATTCCTATTTGATAAAGAGCGCAATTACAATTGAATCGCTCACGGATGTAAACGTTAAAAAAATTGCTGCTTGTCATGTGTGTGCTGGGTGTCATTACGTGGGCGCCACAAGCCTTGGCGCACACACTTGAAGCAAGGGAATCCTTCGCAGTGATTTGCTGACAATCCCACGATGACCATTAAGAATCATGTCAGAAAAGGTGACAGGTCATTCCAAGCTGAGTCGGTCTGGTACTTCGGTCAAATCGAGATGCAGCAGAATTTGCCACGATGGGGATCACTTGAGCAATTTCGAGAGAAATGCTTTGTTGTCAGCGGGCGTGTATTCTTGTTAATGAAGTCTCTCGGATATCACCGCACTCAAATGGAAAACCCCTCATTTCCTTCACACTCTTCGCATGGGAAGCCACAGTAGTGGCGTCTAATAATCGATCTTCTCTCTTCTTCTTGTCGATTGCTAGATGATTGCGCCAGTCGCCCGCACAAATGCAGCTGTTCTCCGCAGCTCCTCCAGGCTGCCATAGTGCTTGCTCCTCACTGGTGTCGGGTCCGGCCACATTTTCCCTCACTCCTCTTCTCCTGGTGGGACAAGTAGAGGCGAGGTGACCTTCGGTAGCTGAGTGTGGGCACATTCGAGGCTGTAGGCCCTGCACTCTTCCTCCCCTACGGAACCCCAGAGGACGAGCACCACATCGTGAAGTTGACCGCGCGCAATTCTAAATGATGCGTATTGCGTGATGCAGAGGTTTGGCGGCACCACAGGGGTCCTGCATCTCCGTCTTCATCCATAGAACGTGTATCGGGGGTCCCTCCCCTAGACTGGCTGCCTGCCATGGCTGATGAACCCAAGTTTGCCCATGGTTTTTCTGTCTGAGTGACCCTTCTCATACCCCTTATACTCGAGGAGAGTTGGTTGATATTTGTCTGACCTCTACCCTTGACCCGTCCAGTATGCGAAACGCTACCAAAAGACGTGGAAGTTTTGACACTCCCCCTGGCCTGGCTCTCCGGGTCATGGAGGTACTCAAGCCATCACACCTCGTCAAGGAATCAGCCGTGTGGTGGTAATAATCGATGACAAGGCATCAGTAAAATATAGTATAGAAGTGACTGAATCACAGAACAACTGCAGCATTCTGTACACGTAGTGCAGCGTCATTTCACCTGCAGTAGTGGACGTAAGGGAGTAAGAATTTTTCAACGGTGTCATTCACAAGTTTGTCAAGGCTTGACGTTAACCTCATGGCAACCTTACTGGAGGCAGACTGCGTGTGCAAATGGGTGTCGGCAATTCCCATGCACTCGAAACAGTGACCAAGCTATCGGGGCACAGTGACGGCACGAGCTGTCTTCTCAAAGTATTGGTCCTCACGCGCATCGTCTGTCCACTCTGCGTATACGTCTGGAGGAAACTATGGGAGTGTGTGTGTGTGTGTGGGGGGGGGTGGGTGTATGTGTATGTGTGTATGTGTGAATGTGTGTGTGTGTGTATGCTTGTATGTAGGTATACGAGTGCATGTGTGTGTCCACGCGTGTGTATGTATATGTTTATGTGTATACGTTTGAATTCGTGTGTCTGTGTGTATGCGTGCGTGTTTTCCGAAATGTTTGTCTCTCTGTGGGCACAAAACACTTAAGACATCTCGATGCATTTCATATGTGCTCCCTTCGATCCGCCATGGGAGTGCCAAATCTTGTTTGCAACTTCCCCAGCTTGTGTTACTTGATGAGTAAGTTTGAATGAATTAATGCTGCCTCCAGGATCACATGTATGTATGTATATGTGTGTGTGTATGTATGTATGTATGTATGTATGTATGTATGTATGAAAACCCCACAGGGCAGCAGAGATAGGCTGAAGGACAGAGACGGACAGACAGATGGCCAGACATATGGGTGGATGGAGAGACGGACAGACAACGACAGAGAAACTATGAGTGGCACAGAAAGAAGTACAGAGAAACAGAGAAATACAGAGAAATACAGAGAGAGAGAGAGAGAGAGAGAGAGAGAGAGGGCCAAATGCACTCATATACATGGCGAATGGTGCATGATAGAGAGAATGTCGTCATAAAGCTCCAACGTGCTCTGTTGTCCATGACGCCATCGAAGTGGAGAGGTGTGACGCCTGCATTCCTTTGATATTGCTCTTGATGACTGTAATCAATTTCTTGCAATAAAGACTTTTGATATGTATGTATGTGTGTATGTGTGTATGTATGTGTGTATGTACTTGTGTATGTGTGTGTATGTATGTGTGTGTATTTATGTATGTATGTATGTGTGTATGTATTTATGTATGTGTGTATGTGTGTATGTGTGTATGTGTGTGTATGTGTGTGTATGTGTGTATGTATGTGTATGTGTGTGTATGTGTGTGTATGTGTGTGTATGTGTGTGTATGTGTACGCTTGCGTATGTACAAATGTGCTTGTATGTGTGACTGTGAGCGTTATGTACATGTGTGCATGATGTGTGTGTGTGTGTTGTGTGTGTGTGTGTGAGTGTGCGCGTGCGTGAGTGTGTGTGTGAGTGTTTGTGTGTGTGTGTGTGTGTATGTGTGTGTGTGTGTGCGCTTGTGTGCATAATTGCGTATGTGTATGAGTTTGTGTGATCGTGTGTGTGGGTGCCTGTGTACATGATTGCGTGTGGTGTGTGCGTTTCCGTGATCGCGTGCGCGCGTGCGTGCGTGCGTGTGTGCGTGCGTGTGTATGTGTGTGTATGTGTGTGTATGTGTACGCTTGCGTATGTACAACTGTGCTTGTATGTGTGACTGTGAGCGTTATGTACATGTGTGCATGATGTGTGTGTGTGTGTTGTGTGTGTGTGTGTGTGAGTGTGCGCGTGCGTGAGTGTGTGTGTGAGTGTGTGTGTGTGTGTGTGTGTGTGTGCGTGTGTGTGTATGTGTGTGTGTGTGCGCGCTTGTGTGCATAATTGCGTATGTGTATGAGTTTGTGTGATCGTGTGTGTGGGTGCCTGTGTACATGATTGCGTGTGGTGTGTGCGTTTCCGTGATCGCGTGCGCGCGTGCGTGCGTGCGTGTGTGCGTGCGTGTGTATGTGTGTGTGTGTGTGCTTGAGTTCATGTTTGCGTATGTGTGTGTATGAAAGTTATGACGATTTTTCTAGTGTTTGTGTATTAGTTTGTGCAATGTGGGCGCTGCGTGTGTTGATAACTGTTCATAGGGCAGTTTTCTCCGCCATTGTTTCCTCTCAGTCGCTGTGTTCGTGTACATGTGTGTCCGTATGCTTGTATTTCTGTATGCCTGTCTGCACGTGTGTTCGTGTACCTGTGTGTCTGTATGCTTGTATTTCTGTCTGCCTGTCTGCACGTGTGTTCGTGTACCTGTGTGTCAGTATGCTTGTATTTCTGTATGCCTGTCTGCACGTGCGTCTGTGTAAGTGTGTGTGAGGCTATTCAGATCCAGAATCAAAAAGCAAAAGTAATTGTTTGCATAGGTGCGTCATGGAGCATGACATTTACAAGCATGTCAGTGGTTAATGGTAGACGGCAAAGACAAAATGACTTAGTCGTGAAAATGAAGAGCTGATAACAGAATATCGTGCATTAATTTGCATGAAACGGTGACTATCTGTGCGTGGAGATCTGCCTTCTTGGAAATACACTTATTATTGTGTTGTATCTAGGGATACAGCTTTAATATTGAATGTTCCTGTTACTCCATTTCATTAGAGCGCCGAGTCATGGACACAGTTCGCACACACCGGCGACATAATGTTTTAGAAGACTTAGCGGAAAATGTTTCTCGCTCAAGTGATTGCCAAATATAATACTCTCCATTTGCTCCCGAACAAGATCTGCAGTCCTCTAAAAGTGGAAATGTATTTCTATCAATGGCATTGAATGTTACTGGTAACAGGATAACACCTACAAAACAACACCTTCTCAGTGAAAAGTTGATGTCTGTCTTGACGATGCACACGCAAGCATTCTCGATAACAGGATACAAAATCCCATTGTCGCCTTGTGTAAAAGAAATTTCTTTTGTCAATTCGTCATAAACACCTAATGGAAGAAACGAACAAATATAAAGGAAATGTCATGGTGCGAGTCGGTGATTTAAAGGTTTCTGCATAAGACATAAATAATATTTTGTGAGCATGTGCTGCATTTTTCTGTCACCGCGACTGCACCGGACACATAAATCAAGAAGCACAACGAATGACTGATCGAGCTAAGATAAGAAAACAAATTATTTTTGTGTGCTTTGTGCAGGGTTCGCAAACTATGATGACGGTACTTTCGGCAGGTGCAATGTCTAATGCTCTCTGTAACAATAAGTGAACGCATGAACGACGTTCTCCAGCCTATCAGCCTTTGTAGGTTATGTAAGGCCACTGATTGCAGAGCATCACAGCTGCTTAGAGCATGAATAAGTCATGTCTCAATTTTCCTAATTAATCGCTTTGTGGGAATTGCGTGGGGGACGCAATGGGTCTCTTCCTACCCCTAGCGCGCAGGGAGTTACGCTGTAATATTACGTCTCCCTCGGTTGGAACAGAAGTGTGTGAAGGGTCAAGTGAAGGAAAACATGGAAAGCTAGGGTGGAAACGGGGGGTGGGAAGGAAAGAAAGAGAATAGAGGAGGGAGTGGGCCAACTCAGCCAACATGCCAAGGAAGACGATGGACAGGCAGCCTTGTGGACGGCCAACGAGCCATCATTAACAAGATCCATCTATCATATTTTTCGCCCCCTTGAGGTTCCCAGGGAGGAGGGAGCGCGACTGCCCCTTGCTGTGCCGCTGATGGATATCCCCCCAGACCATTTCAGGTATTTTATTCAGGCCCCTGCCCCCCACCCCCCTCTCCTCTCGTGACCCTCTGTTCCTCCGCGGTGAAGCGCACAACCCGGGTATGTTCCCCTTTGACGTTTACGAAGCTACCCGGGGTGATGTCAGTGGGAGGGAGATGGTGGGGTGCAGAGCTCGGATCCTCCTGAATTCCCGAGGACTAGCTTTGTCGCCGGCCCAGCAAAAGAGGAGCTTCGCCTAAGCTGAGTTTTCGTTGGTTTCTGACTGTTAAAGGTCCTACGACACGTGGCTTTTACATTCGCTTATCGTTCCCAAGCAATGGACAGTAACTAGAATATATATATATATATATATATATATATATATATATATATATATATATAAATACTTTGCCATAATGGTTCTTCCATTTTTGATCCTCCCCAGCGGATCTTTTGACTTTGTGTGTGACTCTGCATGGTACTTATGAATGGTGGTACTCCTGTGAGAGGGGAGACGGGTGAATGTGGGTCTCAGTGAGAGTGAGACCTGATATGCCAGTATGGATGTGTGAATGTGTATAGGTATGAGTGTATGCGAAGCTGACCTCTTGTGGAGAGCAGACCTACTGGCATGACTCCCCCCCCCACACGTTCCCGCTTCCCCCTCCCTCGCCCCTCCCTCCTTCTCCCCCCCCTTCCCCCCCCCCCGCCTATCATCATGTTTTTTTTACTCTTCTCCCATGCCTCGTGTATAAGTACAGCTTGCTCTTGAGATTGATCTTCAGGGCTCTGTGCATGTACAATGGCAGACAGAGTTCCAATCAGCAAACCCTATTCGTCAATCGCGGTCGAACAGTGTGACAGGCCACGCCCACGTATGTCGTCATGTGTGACGTGGAAACCCGGAGTTAGAATTGTCAAACCCTTCAGTGTAGGCTACTCGAGGAAGGCAAGTAAAGCCGAAAATTTCAAGCTGAGTAAGGCTTGTTTGTTTGCTCGTTCCTTTGTTACTACTATATATATATATATATATATATATATATATATATATATATATATATATATATATATATATATATATATATATATATATATATATCCACAGGAAGTTCTCCTTGTAAAAAAGCTATGTCACAGGTTTTACTTTAAGAAAGTTCAGATCCTTAAAGGTGGAATTGTTTTAGTTACAGTTGCTGTTCTACGAAATAACCACCCACCCACTCTCTGTTTTCTTCAGTGTTGTCCTTTTTTAACGAGTTGAGGGAAAATTGACTAGACGACAGACGTCTTGTCAAGGAACGGAGAATGGCAACTGGGGAAAGAGGACAGGGAAGGGCGAAATCGAGGGGGGGGGGGGGGGGGAGGGGGGGTGAGGGGGTGAGGGGAAAGGGTTGAGCGCAATTAACGACGAGAGGAAAAAATGAACAATAGTATTAAGAAGATGGTGCACGCGGACAACACAGATATGTGTGAGTGAGAAGGGTGGTGGTGGTGGTGGTGACGGCGGCGGCGGCGGTGGCTGTGGTGGTGGTGGTGGATATGTGGCTTTGGTAGTTCGCTCCCTAACCGACAAAGTAATCCATCGCCTCACGTAAGCGTTTTACACGGGGAAAGGATGATTCACGACCGTGTGTTGGGCCACTTTGTGCCCACAAGATCAACTAGGCAGCGTAATATGACCTCCTTCAACCTCTGTTAACAACGAGTGTTTATCCCAATTCTGCAGTCCCGGCGATAGAGAGGTTACAGGGTTACAACGATCCATCATGTTTCAGACATGCTTCACGCTCCGCGGAACAAGTCAACGTCCGAGAAATCGCTCAAAGTGCAGAGCAGTCTGACGATTAAAACGCCGTAAGATATTGTTTAGAATTAACTGGGCGTGTATTGCGTGTTCATTATGATTATTTTCTAGGGAAATTTGGTTATTTTTGGAAAATGCTAAATATGCACTGGAAGCTTTCTCGCGGGTAGTGGTATGCATGGAAAGTAACATAGCTACAGATGTGCAGTAGCACCATTTCCCTTCTAATGAATTTGGTCAAGGAGCGGAGTTGCTATGACTGCCTACTGACCTGTTGCAACTGCAATTGTGCAAGTCGACAATCTTTCACTTCATATTAATCTTCCTTTGCAGGGTCTGCAGTTTTCTAGTCTGTTTGGCTTGGACAGTTTTTTGTGTGTGTGGTTATTGTCGTGAATACTTCATGATGGAAAATGTATTCGTCGTCATGAACATTTCTGCATAAAATCAGCACAAACAAGGCATTCTTGAAAAGTTACTGTATTTACATATAAATACGAACCAACAGCGGACATTTTGGACTCAAGGGTCTTCTTGGGGCGCAACGAACACGGGTGACGGTTAAAGAAATGGGCCTTGGATCGAAAATTTTTGCTGTTGATTTGTATGCGTCTGTGAATACAACGCCTCTTAAAGTAAGCATTGTGCTGATTCTATTGATCAACGACTTGGGCAGTTTGTGCATAGGTTCAGATGACTGTGCGGAAAAGACACATATAAAACCGGCAATCTGTAATTGTTGAGGTAGTTATTTGATGACGGCTGTTTAATGCCCCTCTCCTCGACTACAGCCTTTAGGTTATGGATTTAAGGAGACTCCTGTTCAGCCAGGAACGATCTCAAATATCTTGCGTAGCGTATGTAGATTGATGGCATGGTTGACGCACAAAGAGGGAAAGACATGATTAAATAAAATAATTAGAAAGGACGGGTGGACAAGTGGATATGAACATACAAGACAGGACGATAAGGGAGATATGGAATGGCAATCAAATGAATGGGAATACGAAATTATAACTATATGAAATACTGGTCGGCGGTCTGATAAACTGAGAAGGGACTGCAAGGACTGAGAAATCATGATGAATGGAAGAATCTTTGGGTACATCATTGGTAGACGACCAGGCCCCAAAACAAAATGTGTAAATGTTATACAATAACAGCTCAGAATGGATGAACAACCTAATCCACTGGATATGAGCAAAGAAGCCTTGAAGTTGGAGAGGTAAGTTGTAGAGCCTCATCACTGATGGATACAATGCACCCAACATGCGCAGTGTAGTAAAAGGCGCGGCTCGGTCAGTGCATGCATTCCGACAATGCGTCCCGGTGTCGTAGAATATTTCGGAACCAGGATAAATCGGAACCGGTTTCCAGAAATCCTAGGATATTTCGGAACCATTCCCATTTATCCCGCACCTGGCGGCAGGATATTTGGGAACCACCAGGATATTTCGGAACCACCTTCTAGACGCTTTCGTATGATTTTCTGAGTTTCTAGACGGTTCAAATAAGAGTTTACACTTTGTACACTTTTTATTTGTAATTCATAAACAAGGAGATAAACAGGTAGGCGAGAATAGAATTTTTTACACGGAATGATGCAGACAGAATATTAGTGAAGCCATGTGGGCCTTCTGTGCGTGAATTTGTAATTCATAAACAAGGAGATAAACAGGTAGGTGAGAAGATATTTATTGCAAAACCTCATCAAAGTGTGAGAAACTCTTCACAATCTTTTAGAAAAAGTCGTAAAGTAAAAACTTAATGTGGGCTAATGACCTTCTAGACGGTTCCGAAATATCCTGGTGGTTCCGAAAAATCCTGCCACCAGGGCCAGGATAAATTGGAATGGTTGCGAAATATCCTGCCACCAGGGCCAGGATAAATCGGAATGGTTCCGATTTGTCCGGTTCCGAAATATCCTGCGACACCGGGGGTTTCATCACTTTCTGGTGTCAGCCTCATCGCACAAGTGCTTTGCGGCTTGAGCTGGCATTTCCTGCTCAGACGAAGGGAGGTTAAAGCACTGCTTGTGCGGTGCCTGCAACTCTCTACCACAGCTCGCCCCTCCCTCTCCTCGTCGCCAGTAATGTGTTTGTGAAAGTCTGAGTGACAAGGTGTTGCCAGTCCGTACATCATGCCCTAAACGCCTTCATTTCCCCTTGCCTCTGATGACTTCTCCAGAACTGCAATGCTGCCTGACGACACGAATATCTGTCTTCCGCTCGTAAAACGCCATCCCTCTCCTTCCTGCAAGAGGCTTGCGCTCCTGGTCGGGCGCGAGTTTTGCTTTAGTATCTTGGTTGACTCCTTCTTATATTGCTTGCAGACCTTCACAAGTACCGAATCCTTATTTCCCTTCCAGTCCACAACAACCATCTCTCTCTCTCTCTCTCTCTCTCTCTCTCTCTGTCTCTGTCTCTGTCTCTGTCTCTGTCTCTGTCTCTGTCTCTGTCTCTGTCTGTCTCTCTCTTTCTGTCTCTCTCTCTCTGTTTGTCTCTCTGTCTCTGTCTTTATCTCTGTCTCTGTCTCTGTATCTGTCTCTCTCTCTGTCTCTGTCTCCTTCTCTCTCTCTCTGTCTCTCTCTCTCTGTATCTCTGTCTCTGTCTGTCTCTGTCTGTCTCTGTCTGTCAGTCTCTCTCTCTCTGTTTGTCTTTCTGTCTCTCTCTGTCTTTGTCTCTCTCTCTCTCTGTTTGTCTCTCTGTCTCTCTCTATATATAGGTGTCTTTCTCTCTATATGTCTCTCTATATGTCTCTCTATATGTCTGTCTGTCTGTCTGTCTGTCTCTCTCTCTCTCTCTCTCGCTCTCTCTCTCTCTCTCTCTCTCTCTCGCTCGCTCTCTCTCTCTCTCTCTCTCTCTCTCTCTCTGCGTGCGTGCGTGAGTGTGCGTGTGCGTGCATGTGTTTGCATGTTCTGGAATGCATTAGCATTTAAGTCAATACCTGTTTCTACAGTACTGATTGTACACAAATGTGGGGAAATGCTTCACAAAACTTCCATTGAGAATGGATTTTCAGACATATCCATTAACAGATGAACTGGCAAATGACGTACAGTTGGAATTGATTTCGTGACCAAACATGGCCTTCCTCTGACAGAGTTGAGACGTAAAAAGACTTTTAAACGGTGATGATAATGATCTTTTCCATGTGTAGTCATTGTGCCCTACTTTACTCCACTGCATCTTTCAGATGTATAAATACGGGAAAATTGCAGGTAATAGTGATGTGGTGAATGCAGTCACGCATGGCAGACAAACACTGGGGTTGTTTATTTCGTGCATGCTGCGTCGTTGAGCTAGCCTTTCTTCAGAATCCGCCAGCTCCCACGAGCAAAAATGGGGACGAACCACCCTGGCCAAAATACCCCTTCTGAAAACCCCCGGCTCAGAATTCGATACATCTTTTCTGAACAGGAAAGATTTGCTTACCGGGGTGTATGACGCCAGTACGTCATCACAACAAATCATGCTCGTGACTGAAGCAAGAAAGGAGAAAGGATACATTGGAAAATAAGAAGGCGGAGGAGAGAATTGTGACGATGGCTGGGAATGCATGCACGTCTGGGCTCTCTTGGGCCTGAGAGGGTTCAACGCAGGCGAGGAGCGAAGCGCGTTTCGTTGTGGAGCGGCGATCCCTTTGTCCCAGCTCTGTCTCTTTCAGCCTTAGGCCCGGACCAGGGGCGTGCGTCTGACAGGCCCGCTTGAGAAAACGTCGTCCGGAATCCGATCCACAGCGCTGGGGCATTGAATCGGAATTGCCCTCGGTCGCGCTCAGATGATCAACACTTCCAAAATAACTGTCGACCAGAGAAGCCGTGTGCACTCTCCGCATACCAGATAGTTTCCGCTGATCCGCTGAATTCAAGAATGCTAATAGCGCGATTAGCGGGGTTTTTTCCGGGGGAGCCAAGAAAACACAGGGGTTGACTTTAGTTCCCGCCTTTTTCTTGGCGGCTTTTCGCAGATCCCCAGCAGTTTCTTCCTGGCCTTCTTCGTAATCGCGTTGTAGAATGACGCCAGGGCTGGAGCGGCGAAACAAAATACGGTGGGTTTTGACAGCTTGTCAAATTCATTTTCGTCTCGGTAGATTTATCAAACCGGGGATTTTGCTGGCGAATTGTAAAAGGGGAGCTGTACCGTGAGCATGCTGGGGCAATTAATCTTCCGTGCTTTTGCGCAAGGTTCCGAGGTGACTTCTGGCCTCGTCACCATCTCCAAGTCTTCTGCCGTCTCCAACCACGCTGGCAATGCCAAACAGAAGCACGACTGGATGCAGGTGTGAAGGAAGCTGGGCTTGAGTCTAACCTTTCATAATGCCCACGTTGTCCGAGGAATGGGAGGGAGCGGGAACAACAGAGGCGAGGACGAGAAAGAGAAACAGTAACAGCAATGACGATACATGGACAGGCTAGCACGAAGATCATGTGAGAGACACACAGACAGGCAGTCAAACTCTCAGGCAAGTATCTATTTAGCCCGTCATACAACTTACCGAGGTTTTTCCTGGTTGCTATATTTTTTGTTATAAGGCAATTACTTATCATAACCACTGTTCGTTTAATGTCAGCTCGTCCATCCGTCCATATCAAGTCCCTCGGTAAGTTAATTAGTCAATCAATCAGTCAGCCTATCTAGTCAGTCAGTCAGTCAGTTACTCGATCAGTCGGTCAGTCGGTAGGTCAGTTGGTCTGTAGGTCAGTGTGAAAATCACCCTCTTACTAACTCCCTTACTTGCTTATTCACCCACTGGGTGGCAGGTTTATGGCAGTTTGTCTTTCAGGCATTCCATAAACAAAGATTATTCCTTTGCTCTGTAATGTATGTTTTGCTATTGCCTTCCCCTGCACATTTGCCTACTTCTCCTCTAAGTTTGATTTCGTTATCTCAATACGAATGTCTTACTCTTCCATCTTGCACTCTTCAGAGACACAAAACACAGGACATGACGCAGACAGACGACTACCGAGGACGTGGAGGCGGGGCTGTGATTTGCAGTGGCTCGGTGGGGCTGCTGATGCAGGTTGGGTGGACAGGAGAAGTAAGGGTTGTTGGGTGGGGTGAGGCATGGACACGCACGTCAGGGCTCTGCACACCCACGCTCTGCACTCGTCTCCTGAAGCAAAGCGACTATCATTAGTCACCAGACGGCGTTCATGGGCCATTTGCCTCGCTTTGTCGTTTTTATCACATGCCTTTCACAGGGAATAAAGACCCGTGCGAGGTCCCCAACTCTGTTTTGGTCTCGGCTTTCAGTTGCTCCAAAGGGAAAGATCCCTGCTTTGAGGGGCTGCAGACATGCAGACGGGTCAGAGAGTGTCCAAGGCGATACTAAATCCCACTTGAAAGAGGCCAGAGAAAGTAATCGATGGTTTGAAGTGGATCACTGAGTAGAGTCGGTATCAGAGCTTTGGAGTTCCTTTGTTGAGCACTTTAATTTGAAATCATCAAAGGCTTCCGCAATACCACATTTACGTAGCCACGGCAGAAGGATGGATGTGGGTATGCACTCAGCGTAAAAACTTATAAAATGTTGTAACATCCATTTTCAATGCTGCAGTATTGCACCGATCGACCTGAATAATTTCAATCATTCATGACGTCTTTGCCATCTCTTTAGAATCACTCATCCAAATACTCAGGCACCCATGCACTGTCTGCATGTCTGTCTGCCTGTCTGTCTGCCTGCCTGCCTGCCTGCCTGCCTACCTGCCTACCTGCCTACCTGCCATCCTGCCTGCCCGTCTCCTTGCCTGTCCGTCTGCCTGTTGCATTTATTCCCTCACTTTCTCTACTCCGCTCAAATCACTCAGTGACTCCACTCCACCTCATTCACTCACTTAATCTCTTACTCCCACTCATTCCCTCATTCCCTCATTCACTCACTCATTCACTCACACACTCACTCACCCACCCATTCACTCATACACTCACTCACTCACTCACTCACTCACTCACTCACTCACTCACTCACTCACTCACTCACTCACTCACTCACTCACTCACTCACTCACTCACTCACTCACTCACTCACTCACTCACTCACTCACTCACTCACTCACTCACTCACTCACTCACTCACTCACTCACTCACTCACTCACTCACTCACTCACTCACTCACTCACTCACTCACTCACTCACTCACTCACTCACTCACTCACTCACTCACTCACTCACTCACTCACTCACTCACTCACTCACTCACTCACTCACTCACTCACTCACTCACTCACTCACTCACTCACTCACTCACTCACTCACTCACTCACTCACTCACTCACTCACTCACTCACTCACTCACTCACTCACTCACTCACTCACTCACTCACTCACTCACTCACTCACTCACTCACTCACTCACTCACTCACTCACTCACTCACTCACTCACTCACTCACTCACTCACTCACTCACTCACTCACTCACTCACTCACTCACTCACTCACTCACTCACTCACTCACTCACTCACTCACTCACTCACTCACTCACTCACTCACTCACTCACTCACTCACTCACTCACTCACTCACTCACTCACTCACTCACTCACTCACTCACTCACTCACTCACTCACTCACTCACTCACTCACTCACTCACTCACTCACTCACTCACTCACTCACTCACTCACTCACTCACTCACTCACTCACTCACTCACTCACTCACTCACTCACTCACTCACTCACTCACTCACTCACTCACTCACTCACTCACTCACTCACTCACTCACTCACTCACTCACTCACTCACTCACTCACTCACTCACTCACTCACTCACTCACTCACTCACTCACTCACTCACTCACTCACTCACTCACTCACTCACTCACTCACTCACTCACTCACTCACTCACTCACTCATCTCGCCCGTTCACTAACTCATTGATTCACTCATTCATTCATTCATTCATTAATTCACTTTCACTCACTCGCTCACTCATTCTTTCGCTCTCTTACACGAGGTTTACGAACTAATTTTTGGTCAATCTCTCATTCTGTTTTCATCTCTTTTCCTTTCACAGAATCAGTCTTTTTCTTTCTCACGTTATCCTCCTGTCATTCCCTCGCTCATAATCCCCTTCCTCATCCACAAGCTCATAATCCCCTTCCACATCCACAAGCTCACTGGCATAGGCTCATTAGTTTAGAACGTTGCCTTCTTTCCCAACCGCTCCAGCGCAGCATTTCCCCATCAGCCTCGCTATGCATTTCGTGTTATTCTTGAACCCCAGCATTGTTGCAGTTTACGCTGGCAGTATTCGCTTCTGTGTGTTGGGTGGGGCAACGGGAGGAGGTGACTGAACGCAAACGGGTATTCTCCTCCTGTTGGGAGTGGAACGTAGTGGGGTGGGATAGTCATAAAGGCATGACTCACGGGGACTGATCCGGGTAGGCTCAAATCTAAAAATAGCAAGGAATATTCTACCCGTGCGAAAAATGTACCAGCAGCACAGCATGAGGTAAAGGGACATGTAGCTTCAACATAACTGCAGGGGTTCTTCTGTTGACTCTTGTTATCGATATGTGATGAAGATCAATGTATTTTGGCGTCTGTTGGCATCTATTGAACTGTATGTTGTTGCTTTCTAATACAGATTATGTTTAGTCGCCTCGAACTCAGTCTCGCAAGGTTATGCAGTCGTGATTAAAAATGTCAAAGTGTCAGTAAAAATCAGTCGTACTGATCGCTCAACCAAAGACTGAGCCGGGGGAAAAATAGACTCTACATTTGTTAATCTGCAAGAGGACAGAAAGCATCAAAGCTATATGGGAAGAATGAACACCGTGTGGTGTTACATAAGAAGGGATTTATTTTCTAATCGACACGGAGAGCATCCGCCTGACTCCAACCTCAGAAGTTCTCCAAACTTCCACACTGCTTTCTTCGAGTAGTAAAAAAACACACACTTTTATAGTGTTGTGGCTCCTGCTCGCCCTCGATATTCTCTTCTCTTTTCCTGTGACCTGTATAGAAGAGGTTGAAAGCTTCAGGGGAGTTCCCCCCACGTTGGTCGTATGAGGGTTACATTTTTCCTTTTCTGCCCTGTGTCTCTATTCCCCCGAGCCACACGGTACGGTTGTACATACGGCTGCTGCCGCTGGACATTGCCCTCATCAGCTGGAACCCGTGGTAGTGAAGCTTTCAGCACACACATTCCCTCAATCATACCGTCTGTAGAAGAAGCTTTTCTCCGTGAAATGTATAAATAGATGTTGGTATTAATGCGAGTTTTGGTTTCCTTGAAACATTCGTTTAACGATGCGAATTCTCCATCTGCAAGACAGTCGTAGTGTCTACAGTGCGTGAAAACTCCCCGCAATGAGTCGTATTGCGCCTCAAGCGACATCGAGTTCCAGTCCATTTTAGTGGGGAGGCTGTCCAGTTTAAGATCTTGATAGAAAACTGATTTTCCGACAATCTATTTTTGGTACAGTTCCTGAAGATTGAAGTCAGTCTGCAGCTGATTATGTTAAACAACCCAATTTAATGAAAAAGGTGCGTTGATAGGTTGCGTATGTGACCGAATATGTCATAATTTGACTAATCTCTCGCGGTAATGTCAACATGTTTATTCCAAAGGATGCACGGTTAACGACTTTGCACCACATGATCTGATTCAAACACGGCGTTTACTTTGTTGTAGAGCATGCAGTTTTCTTTTAGAAATGCTACGTCACTCGAATTGACCGAGGGCTCTCTTTCGTGGTGCGGGGTCACGTATGACTTTAATAATAATAATAATAATAATAATAATAATAATAATACTAATAATAATAATAATAATAATAATAATAATAATAATATGTTTATTTGTAAGGCGCACTTCCTTTACACAGTCAAAAAGTACATAGTGAAGCTCTAGGCGCACACACACACAAAAACACGCACACATTATCATACAGTTTGAGCCTGGACATGAAACGCACATACTCACGTTATAATACAACATGCATCCTACTCGTGAAGAAACACACACATGCATTATATACAAACATGAGCCTGAAACATTCAGCAAGTACGAAATATTTTCAATAGGAATTAGAGAACAAGTGGGTTTTCAGATTTGACCGAAAGGAAGCTGCAGTATTTGCATGACGCACTGAGAAGGGGAGTCCGTTCCAGGTGGTAGGATCCTGGTATGAAAAAGTACGCTGACCAAATGTTTTTGACCTAACGGATGGAATTTTGAAGATGCGAGTGTCGCAAGAAGAGCGAAGTTGTCTAGATGGTGTGTAGATGTGAAGGAGTTGAGACAGATAGAGAGGAGCGACAGCAGAGACAGAGTTGAAGCAGAGGCAGGAGGTTTTGTATTGGATCCTAGCAAAAACTGGTAGCCAATGAAGAGAGTGGAGGATAGGAGTAATGTGATGAGACTTTCTAACTTTACAGATGAGGCGAGCAGCAGATTTCTGGACTCTTTGGAGCCGATCCACGAGATACTTATATAGGGCAACCGGAAAGAAGGCTATTGCAGTAGTTGAGGCGTGAAAGAATGAAAGCACAGACGAGAGTTTGAGTAGCTTCTTGTGTGAGAAGATGACGAATTGCACTGATCTGTCTGATGTGCATGTAGGCGATCTTGCATGTGTTCCTGACATGTTCCGACATATTGAGATGACAATCTAAGGTAACACCAAGGTTCCTAACTGATGGAACGAACTCCACATCACAGTCACCAATCTTAAGAGAAGAAGGGAGGGCATCAGTGGCTGTCCTGCTTGATCTTACTAGCATACATTCTGTTTTACTGTCATTCAGTTGAAGCTTATTTAGGGTCATCCAGTTCTTAACATCTAGAACACAGTTTTGCATGGATTCAACGGTGGGTTGGATTTGATCGAGGGTAGCTTCTTTGTAAAGCTGGTTGTCGTCGGCAAATGCATGTTGGTTTATGGAATGCGAACCTACAATGTCGAACAGGGGTTGCATGTACATGACAAACAAGACGGGTCCGAGGACGGAGCCTTGGGGGACACCAAAACTGACTGAAGAGGTGGCTGATGTCAAGTTATTTACAGATACTGTTTGCTGTCTATTTGAGATGTAGGAGTGAAACCAAGAAAGGGCCGTGTTAGTGATTCCGTAGGTGTTATGCAGGCGAGTGAGGAGAATGGAGTGGTCTATCGTGTCAAATGCTGCGGAGAGGTCGAGTAGGGTGAGAAAACATACTTTGCTATTGTCAAGGAAGGTAAGGAGATCATTAGCTATCTTCAGTAGGGCGGTTTCAGTGGAATGGTTTGATCGGTAAGCAGATTGAAGTGGGTGTAGCAAGTTGTGAGAGGACAGGTGTTCAAGAAGTTGATTGAGGACGATTCTCTCCACGACCTTCGACAGAAATGACAGGTTTGACACTGGTCTAAAATTCTTGAGATCGTTGGGGTCTAGACTAGGTTTCTTGAGGAGGGGCTTGACTAATGCTGACTTGAAAATATCTGGAAAAGAGCCTGACACTAGTGAGTCGTTGATAACGGACGTGATGGTGGGGAGAAGGGCGTCTAAACACTCTACGAGGAGGGGAGTGGGGATGGGGTCAAGTTCACATGAGGTGGGGGTGGCATTAAGAATCACCTTTTTCACTGTGAAATGTTGAGAGCGGATCACTCTGGAAGGAACGCTCAGTGACTGGAGGGGTGGGGGGAGACTGCTTATCAAGACTTTCTCTAATGGACTTAATTTTGCCTTCAAAGAATTCCAAAAAGCGGGACGGGAGCTCAGTAGGAGCATAAATAGTGGGGAGTAAGGAAGATTTGGTCTTACCCAGAAGCTGGTTACAGACACTGAACAGTTCCCTGCAAGATGACCCCTCCACGATCTTGGCACTGTAAAAGGCCGTCTTGGTGGCCTGAACAAGCTTTGTCACACATTTCTTTGCTTTGTTGTACAGCTGTTTGTGCACTGTTAATCCGGACTTCAACCATTGGAAAGGACAAACGTTCAGTGGACACAACAAAGAATGGCCCGAGACTGCTTTAAAGAACTGTGACCACCAGACAGTGCACATTAGTATGGTTAATTCCTACATCTGTCATACAAAAGTAACTGATCAAACGAGAATCTCATCGTGACTTATCATCATTTCACAGCCTCACTCCCAAACTTTGCAGGAGCTCAAAATTTAACATTGTTATCAATTTCAAGTGCAGTGCAGAGTTTGAGAGGCTAGCTAAGATATGAATGTCTCTTCATCTTTGCATGGACCTTGTTTAAAGTATGGATCTCTCTCAGCGTCAGAATACACTGTACGAAGTTAACACTTTTGGTATGTATAGTCTCAATTGCAAATTGCCTGTAGGCACTAGAGAGCGGCCGATATCAAGTGCTCACTAAAATAAGTGAAAAGGCCCTTGAAAGAGGTAGTCGGGATGTCTGGGCTAGAAGAAGCAAGATTCCACTGAAATGCGTCTCGATTCGGCTATCGTGAAGGAACATCCTGCTCTATCAAAGTCTGCACCCATGCAATTATTTGCTGAAATACCTGCCGATCTGCATTCCTGTCATATGAAAATAAGGTCGACAGTCGACAGAGAGAATATGATGATGATGATAATGATGATGATGATGACGACGACGACGACGACGATGATTGATGATGATGATGATGATGATGATGATGATGATGATGATGATGATGATGATGATGATGATGATGATGATGATGATGATGATGATGATGATGACGACGACGACGATAATGATGATGATGATGACGACTACAATTCATTTGTTCTGAGAAACAAGAAAGAACAACCCATGTCCAGTTCACTAGCAGCAGATACACATATCTGGATACAGAAACAATTAATCTTATATACAAAGATCATACTATTTCAGACGGTGTAGACTAATTTGCCATTTTGGGATAACTTACAAACTGATAGGCTGAGACGTCTCAATGTCGGCCTTTAAATGTCATAACGAGGAAGTATCAAACTGTATGTCTCTGTACTACGATTCAGGAAGTGAGGTTTAAATAAGTATAACAGTAGCATTCAAGGAAGATGTGTACTCCACTTTCTATTATCTCGTTCAAGAAGGGTGTCCTTAATGACCTTAAAGCAGAAGCACTCCAGACCTGACCTATACATGTAATGCCAGACGTCGGTACATAGGCCAAGGGTCTCTACCTGACAGCCAAGGCGGCTTCCCTCTCGATTTCCAGGTGAGGGACCCAGGGGTTACGGCTCGCCATCATAAGGCAAAGCTCTCCCTCTGCCTGAAAGACTGTTCACGTAGCCTGTGTTTGTCCAAAGCCCCTCTCCCAATCAGCTAATCTTGTTGTTTCATCTCCGGACAAAGCTCCCATCACCTGTGTTCACAGACTATTTGCATTACTGTCCCTGGAGATCCCGTCGTAGACATCGTCCATGTTTGCCCTCAACTCAAGGAGATATCCAGCCCTTTCATCCCCATCCCGGCTATGTGCAAACGCAATAGACATGGCTGGGTTTGTTGGAGGGGATCAGACCGCAGCATCAGGAAACATGGGCAAGCTTGGGAGATTACCTTTTTGCGTGCTCCAGATAGTTTCAGGTGCACCGCTCTGTAGGGATCGGGTGTCATTTCTTGCCGCCACACTGCTCCCTTTCTCTGCGAAGACGCCACTAAGATAGGATTCTCCACAAAAATGCGAGTCGAAACTTGATTGACGTGACAAAGTCTTTTTGCTCTTTCAAATGATCACGAATCAAGTTAAATGTAGTTTAAAGAAATAATGAAAGCAAGAAAAGGCAAATAAAACTACACTGGCCACAACAGTGACACACACAAATGCCATAGATCGAAATCTAATTCCTCAGAGATAGGCTTTCCTACAGACCATCAACTGCATGAACAAGTCTTCTTTGCCAATGGAATGTACATTTCACTGAGGTGGGCCAACGGTTGTTTTGATGCTGACATTTCGTAGCTTCTCCTGTCTTTAAAATGGGACAAAACGCTCACATTTGATGATAAAAACTACACAGCTAGCTAAGACCTACATTATTGCATGCTTGATAGGTATGAACTAAAGCTTATTGCCACATTAACAGTTTACAAGATCATTTCATTGTATTTTCATCATGATCGCTTCAACAACATAATGATCATGTCTCCAGGTAGAATGTAGTTTCTGCTTGCCTTATCACACAAAACTCTGACTTTCGAAGACATAGGTGGATGTTTCTATTGCATTGAGACATTAATTCTGCTTTAATTAGTGAAAAACTGTTAATGTTAATCATCCAAGTTCCGTTGTTTTCCGTCATGGTTCTGGAGAATGCTCTTTGCCTCAACGCGCCACAAATCACAAAATACTTCTCAAAAACTCATCGCAGCATTTATGTTCCTTCACCAGGACTACTGAGAAATATTGCATTTATCGATATTTCAACAGAAGCCAGTGTTGCGGAGTATCACTTATTTCACATGCTACTACGATATCCACTAGCAGAGGTAGATTACTTCATCTCCAGAAATTGAACCTTATGACGCCAAGTTACTGAAGTGATGGAGACTGTCTGTTATGGAAAGTCATATCAATAAGTACTTGCTGATAAGTCAGCATTTTGAAAGTTTAGACTTTTAGCAGTAAGCAGGTACAGCCGACACTCGAACCATTATTTGAAACAGAAACAAAAACGTATGTGAAAGTTTGCAGTCAAGGCAAATAACAAAACACAGCGCTTGACCGACACAAATAATGAATATAACATAGTAACACTCGTAATATGCACTCAGATAGATGACCAACTGCCCGACAAACTGAGAGAAAATCCAAATACACAGCTACAGACACTCACAGACTGCTCCAAAGTACCAGGGCAGCAGAATCAAGAAGAACAAGAAGGGCAAAGCCCATACGACTCACATGCTTGACCTTGACCTTTACATGACCTTGACCTTTACATGACCTTGACCTTCAGGTGTCCTTCAAGGTCAAACAACTAAACCTACCAATGACATCATACACTAAGAAATGTTTTACACATTTTCCCTACAAAATACATGTGACCTTGACCCAAGGTCAAGGTCATCCAAGGTCATGCAACACAAAGCTGTTAATTCAAGACATAGGAAGCACAATGGTACTTATTGGCACTTTCTACCAAGAGATATGGTCACTTTTAGTGGTTCACTACCCCATTTTGGTCACATTTCACAAGGGTCAAAGTGACCTTGACCTTGATGATATGTAACAAATGTGTCTCATGATGAAAGTATAACATGTGTACTACAATGTTATGAAGTTTGGAAGAGTTATCTTCCATAGTTCAGGGTCAAGGTTACTTCAAAATATGTATACAACCCAACTTTAAAGAGTTCCTGTGACCTTGACCTTGAAGCAAGGTCAATCAAACTGGTATCAAAAGATAGGGATTACTTTGCCCTATACACTATATATAGGTCAGGTATCCAATCTAAAAAACTTCAGAGAAAATTGGGAAAATGTGAAAAATGGCTGTTTTTTAGACAACATTTATGGCCCCTGCGACAAGCAAGGTCAAGTCACTATGTATGTTTTTTGACACGTTGTCATCATACACCATCATGCCAAATTGGGTGTTGATAGACTTAATAGTCTCTGAGAAAAATCCAACGTTAAAGTTTTTCACGGACGCCCGGACACCCGGACGCCCGGACGCCCGGACGCCCGGACGCCCGGACGGACGACACGGGTGAGTACATAGACTCACTTTTGCTTCGCATGTGAGTCAAAAAGAAGCAAAGACATGAGAAACAGAGAGCTCAGTCCCAATGCAAATATATTCATGTGAAAGAGGGTAAAGGTGGGTGGGGGTGGGGGCAGGTGTTGGGAATCCTCATGGCTCGACGCCATCTTCAAAAGTTGCCATGGGAGACGGGACCGATGATGGGTGTTAACCCCTCTTCCACCCCATCCCCCTCACACACCGGCAGGGAAAACCCCCCACCCCATCTCCAGTCTGGCATTCCTTTCTTCTCCTGAGGGGTGATGACCGCTGGTCCAAGCAGGTCTCGGGTGTTGATCTACCCGAGCCTGGCCTCCGCGCTGAGGTCTGCCACTCTAAAGAGTAAAGGGTGGAGTGGGTTGTGGGGGGAACGATGTCTGAGGACACCTGCAGGGTGGCCGGCACCCTTACCCCGAGGAGCAGGACGCCTGGCGACCCTGACGCCACCCCGGGTAGCCATCCCGAGTGGCTAGCCCTAGGGTGAGGATGTAATGGTAACCCCAGCGTCTCCCAGCGAAATTTAACTGTCGTTTCCTGGACTCTCTGCCCGGCATGGAGCATCTCGTCCACAGCTGCTGTTGGCTTTGACTGAAGAGTAATGATGATGCTGTTGACTGAAGAGTAATGATGATGCTGTTGACTGAAGAGTAATGATGATGCTGTTGACTGAAGAGTAATGATGATGCTGTTGACTGAAGAGTAATGATGATGCTGTTGACTGAAGAGTAATGATGATGCTGTTGACTGAAGAGTAATGATGATGCTGTTGACTGAAGAGTAATGATGATGCTGTTGACTGAAGACTAATGATGCTGCTGTTGACTGAAGAGTAATGATGATGCTGTTGACTGAAGAGTAATGATGATGCTGTTGACTGAAGAGTAATGATGATGCTGTTGACTGAAGAGTAATGATGATGCTGTTGACTGAAGAGTAATGATGATGCTGTTGACTGAAGAGTAATGATGATGCTGTTGGCAGAGGTGCAACGACGCGCCGTGGTAATGAGCCGCACTGCCGACAGACCCCGTGGCAAGCCTGAAATGCAACAGGTCTTTTCCCTTGCCCCAGAGCCCGAATGAAAGAATTAAGTTTGCACTCGTTCGCAGCCGAGAACTTAGCGTGCAGATTTGCTCAGGAAAGTGTGCTGCATCGTGTGCAATTGACGAAATACAATTAGTTTGTCTAATGATACAGCGGCAGATCACGCCAGTATTGCAGTTTGCAGGCCGTACCGTCGTGAATAGACCACATAGAGTCACCAATGTCAGATACTGGGGGGGATCTGCAGTATGTTTATTCAGTGTATTGGTCTTTCAACAGCCCACCAATTAGTAGCTCTCGTATATTTTTTACATGTCTGCAAGGTGTAGACATAGAAACCTGCCCGCCCCTCTGGCTGTACAATGAACTGCACAGTCATTTTTGCCTGTGGCCACTAGACTGCTGCCGAGAGCCCTCTCTGGCTGGTTTGAGCCATTCCCAACAGAGCGGCAAGACCTACGCCAGCTGTGAACTGGTTCTGTGTGCCTCCAACACCTCTCGTGGCGGAGAAGAGTGGGAAGGAGAGGCGAATAGACCCGAGTGTATTACCTGAGGTAAATATTTGAACATATGCAGAATGCGGGGGTTAAATATTTTCTTCATTTGTCGTGACCCTCCAGGGCTTGTGGCATCCTAATCTCGTCTGAATTTGCTCATAGGTTTCTGACAGCCATAAACATTATTTGCAAATACGACACAAATACTTCGTGATGAAGAGAAATGTTATAAAAACAATTTCAACTATACATTTACCGCCCTTTTATTTTGCTGAACAAGATAGCGACTGTAACGAAGAATTATATGTATATCATATTTACAAAGGTACGTGTTCTATACATATAGTATGGGGGGGAAAAACTTCAAAGATTTCGTGCACGTCATCCACTCATGTCAAAGAAACAGTAGTTCACTCTGCCTCCGCATGCATTTACCTCTAGCAAACTATTTTGACGACTTGAAAAGAAGTATTACTTCACAAGAATAAATGCACATGTTGTTGACGGTATTTTACGAAGGGGCATGCCAATTATTTATTGTTGAGAAATGTTTTGACAGGTGATTGGTAAGGCGTCGATAGTTTCACATTTAAGGTCTTCACTGCTGAGAAAGTGCAATCTCCTGTCATTTGCACTTGCCGCTCCATCCAGCCAGGTTTGGCTAGGGAGGTCCCTTCAGACCCTCGTTCTTCATCCTCGCATTCTGGACATGAAGCCAAATACGACTAATGCCGTGTGTGTTCTATCCCCGCTTACCACGTGTGTTATTCTAAGCTGGCCCCAAAGAGGTTTGCAGGAGGATCTTTGAACTGCGGGCAGCATTTTTCTCCAGGACAAATACGGGTGTTGTGCACGTTTGTGTGAACTCTTCAACACGCCATTGTTGCTGTAGAGGGAAGGTGCTCGTGGCACGCACCTGTCGCTGACACCGTCCTCCCTGTGTGTGAGTGAGGTCAGCCTGCCTGTACCGCGCCCAGTATGTACTTGCCTCCCACCCTCTCTCGCTCTTCTCTGGCTTTCTATACTCTCTATCTGCTTCTCTGCCTTTTGACAGACAGACAGACGGACGGACGTACGGACGGACGGACGGACGGACAGAAAGACAAAAGACAGGGGGACGGATGGACGGACGAACAGACTGATAGGCAGACGGACAGAGGGACGGACGGACGGACGGACGGACAGACAAAAGACAGGGGGACGGATGGACGGACGAACAGACAAACAGAATGATTGGCAGACGGACAGAGGGACGGAAGGACGGCCGGCCGGCCGGACAAAAAGACAGACAGGCGGGCGGGCGGACGGAAGGACGAACAGACGAGGGGACGGGAGACATCCTGACGGACAGACCGACTGATCGGCCCTCCAACCGGCCCGCCAGCTGATAAGCAAATTGAAAGACTGACAGACAGGAAAATGGACGAATGGTGTTTGGCTTAATAACGTGGTTGAATTAGCGAGGAGACAATGTTTCAAAATGACAATTGTTTCCCTCCTCAGTAGTGTTCATAACAGAATCCATTTCATATTAGTAGCATTGGAAAGTAGGATTCCACCCACATTAAAAGCCTTACGCATTCAAATGGAAGCAGTCAGCCCAATCAGAGGTAGTTTGAACACGATAATCTGCGTACCCGATGTTGCCAATGGCAAACGAGCTTCTTGTTTCAGAGTGATCTACAAGTCGCAGAGCCTTTCATATAAATGCCTCATCGTGATATTGATCTTTCTATGCTAAAACGAAATTGGCAAGCCTCAAAACGTGTCGCATAATTTCTACCCATGATGCAGTGGTGTGGTTAATGCCGTGGTTCAATATTTGGTCTGCAGCAAAGCTTGTGGAATGAGTATTATCTCACCATCTGCCGCGGATTGATTCCTCCTGCCACCATCTGTTCTCTCAAGGTGGACCTCTAGTGTCCAGTGGTACACCTCATTCTCCTCATCAGCACTCCCGCACCACTCCCAGATCCCATTAATCTCTCTCTCTCTCTCTCTCTCTCTCTCTCTCTCTCTCTTCCAAACATGTTCCTTGCACACACGGCAGTTTCTGGATGAGCCACGACCACCTGGCGGAAAGAGTTCCCTTCCTCAGCCAAGGGTTTGTTTGAGAAACCTTTCTCGTTCAGTTTGCCCTTCACGCCCCCAGCAATCCTAGCATCATAACTCCATCGCGTGGCCAGGGTCTCAACCCAGCTTGTCTGCTCCGGTGGCATTTATGAATCTTCATGTACAGTGCCAGCGGATTTCGTCCTCCTCCTCCGAGATGGGCATCGCCTGGGCGCGTCTGGTTCCTCTCAGCGGAGTTTGGCTGCTTTGTATTCTTGGAGGGCCACCGTTCATTGTGGAGAGATCAGGCTCCACTCAGAAAAGAGAGGGTCGAAGACGTGGGCTTGGCTGCTGCAGCTGGTAATTATTGCCCAGATGCCCTCCCCTCATCTCCCATCTGACATCAGCTCAGACCACCTTCAGACCTGAAAAGCTGCCAGTGAGGGACAGAGCTTTGTGGTTCCGTAGATAAAACTAGGTATTTTCCATTCGGCGTGATGAGTTGTGCAGTTCTTTGTTGCACGAGACAAGAGTAATTGATCAATAAACACAGCCCGACAAACGTTTATAAATGAGCAATTTCAAATTTATTTCATTTTTGTTACATTGACAAAGTTACCAGAAGTAGTGAACGTTTCAGATATACGTGTGTGTGTGTGTGTGTGTGTGTGCGTGTGTGTGTGTGTGTGTGTGTGTGTGTGTGTGTGTGTGTGTGTGTGCGTGTGTACGTGTGTACTGGATACATGTTTTCATTTTCCGAGGTTCAGACGAAGATCTAGTTCGCAATAACTTTAATTATAACTATTTTCTCTTCTGACACAAAGAGGTACGTGAACAGTATTTAGCTGACACAGTGGCAGATGACATACGCACGATACTTGAGGAATCCGTCTGTTGGAGAATGGAGTGATCGAGTGGTTGCATTGCAATGACGTGAAACCAACATTCACTGAGGTTGCAATAAACTCATTCTCGAAATACACACCCTTAAACGAAGAGAGTTCATCGTTGCCAATTGAACTATGACTCCAATATCATCCTACGAAACTATACTGAAGTCGTTGATCCCAGCACACCACAGTAATCGGTAAGACGACATGGAAAATAGGCGTATCTAATCTCTGTGGAGGGCGTTATCTTCATCAAACGAGACAGGGTGTCCAGGATACGGAAAGTCCATTCTCTTTCCCTGGTGACATTGTTCCAGACATATCGGCTGTTGCGTTTACACAATAAGTTCAAGTACTGGTCATCGCAGTTTGGCAAACCAACCTTTGTAAATGCGGCCCTCAGTCAACCGGCTGTGATGTTCATAAATCGAGCGATAGTTTGTGGAAACAGCGGATTGGAGGTAGCGCATCGAGTCAACGCTGGCGGGATTGCCCCGCCTCTCAGCTCTCTTGGTGAGACCCAGTGTGGCTCAGCAGACCTATGCGTGAACCGCTCTTTCGAAGGCAATGGGTGCATATGAAAATCTCCCCTGGGCAGCCCTGGGCAGTAGCCTTTCTCTGTTCCCTGACTCTGGCGAGGTGGACTCTGCGATTGCAGTTATAGGAGATGACTGCCCGCCAGTGTGAGCTGTCACTGCTTTAGACCTCAAGCTGCTTTGGGGACATGCCGCACTGTTGGGACTTTTCCCTTGCTCAATCCATAAATATATTTTCTAATATCATTTTCGAGAGAGAGGATTAAACACACACACTCCCCCCAAACAAATATTTGCATAAAATGTTTTGATTGAAATTATAAGGGACATGAAACACGTCTGAATGTTTGTTGCTGTTGGCAGGGTTGTTTTTGCAACATTCCTGTTCATTTTATATTTTGAAATTGGACCTTTTTAAAGATAGCTCAAAGACTGTTAACTGAAACTCTTTTCGTCAAAAGTGGTGCGAAGCGTGAGTAGGTGACGTTTGAACGCTGGATAGCGCTCGGATGCGTGAAAGCTGGAAGCGAGATACGAATTAATCATGACATAGACAAATCTTATACATTCCGTTCTTTCGAAATAAGCCGCACTCCATTCAAAACGGCAAGAAACTGCAAATTTTGAGACTAATAGCTTCGCATTGCCACTCATATGTCAGACAGGGGCTACACAGTTCTTGTCGTCCAACAGGTAATTGAACATAAGAGTCACGCACGTCGCGAACAAAAACCGAGCCGATGAAGCTAGGATGTGGCTTCAGATATAATCCAACTGCGGAAATATGTGTCAGTTTGCATACACTGGGAGGAAACCCACAGCACTTCAATGGAGGATGGGCCTTGCCGTCGGGGCCCTTAAACTTGATCGGAGTTGACGGGACGGAAATGAAACAGATGCGATCTTTTCCGTCGTAAGCGTTTTATGTGCGAACTCGATCCATTCGCACTGTGGACACAAGGAGCAGATTTTGCACCTCCGTTTGACCTTACGCCTGCCTAATCCAGAACGTCTCCGCACGAGCCCCTCTGGAATGGGAGAGCCATATCCGCTTATGCATGCGCCACCATGTTCTCATAGGCTTAGATCTTCTGAGGCCTGGGTACAGGCAGGAGCCAGCCGTTGTGGGCGTCCTCCAGAACACAAAGATGCTTGGCCCTCACTCACGTCGATTGACAGCAGTGGTGAGAAATGCGGCGAGAGATAGGGACCTCACCCTCACAGTCTCACGGGTCCACCTGACTTGGAGTCTGGGCTTTTCTTGGACTTGACCTTATCGCCATGCATTGCCTGGGCACATAAACTTCTGTTGCTCGAAATTAACTGCTTGGGCATGTTTAGCTTGGGAAGACTTTGTAGATATAATTTATTTACAGCGGATCAAACCCGCAGCAAGTACATTAACAACACCGTCAGGGCGATTTCAAATGGTCTGAGGTCCTTTTACACCCCCATTCACCCCCATGGCCCTCAGTGGGTGTCCTACAGAGTTCGACAAGGGTGGACAGCTATAATGAATGAGTCTGGCCTCTCCACACCCTCTGTCGTCTGGCAGTCTGGCTGTCTGGTTAGGCCTTTGACTCATCATAAGGTGTTAGGCTGTCCGTCCCTTCGTCCCTCTATATGTCTAGATATGTAACACAAACTGTGTGAGGTGGCTATTATTATGCCTATCTGAAATCTTTCAGGCAAGACTTTGTCGCTTGTTCTTCGGTCCACCCGTCTGCGAGCCACACAGCTCTTGTAATTGCCTGGCTGTGTGAGAGTATAATTAAAAGTTGAAACACAACATTTGATCGTCTCACTGCTTGTTACGGCATCTAAGACATAGGCTTTTTCGTCCAGCTCTCCATCCGTCTAATCTGAAACATACACTGAGGCTTTAATGACTAATTCGACATGTCTGAAATTGTGCTGTTAAGTTGTATATTTGACCTGATCCGCGCTTCTGTGAGATCTGCTGAAAATAAATGCTTTATTGTCAAATGCCTGGACTAATACAGGCAATAGAACAAAGCATCCGTATAAACTGCACAATGACTGCACATTTCTCCTTCATTGCTTCTGATGTTGCTACTCTTGCAATATCCAAGACATCTATGGACACCTGCTCTTCCACAAAATGGCCCGGGTTTGCAGGCCGATAATACCGACACAGGCGCTCACAAGAAAATTCACCGAGTCACAATGGGCGCAAGGACCAAGCTTCCTCAGCATGTCGAGTAAGCCATGGAGTTTGGAGTTCTCTATTGTGGAAGACCTCTTTTCTGGTTGAAGTAAAGAAAGTCGTAATTTCTCTGGAATGAGCAGATTGGAGGTTCGAGCGGTACCATGTATCGTTTATTACAAGAAAAGATATACCTGTACAAATAAGTTGGACCCATTCTTAGTCTGTTTAATTATTTCGAGACTATAATAGATAAAACAAACAGCGTGAGAGAGAGAGAGAGAGAGAGAGAGAGAGAGAGAGACAGAGAGAGAGACAGAGAGAGAGACAGAGAGAGAGAGAGAGAAGGGGGAAGAAACGAATAGATTTAGAAGGTACGTTACCAGCAGGCATTAAAATCTGAAAATAGACAGCGCACTGCTAGCCGCGGTTTGAACCTGCTGTTACAAATATGAGTTTACGTCTGCCTAATCGCCAGCTTACCTGCCTCTCCCTCGAGCCAACTATGTTACAACACACAGATGAGTGTCCTGTTTCGTGTCTGGCATCCCATAGAAGCCATTCGACTCCATGTGTCCTTGCACGGAAGACCAGTTTTAGCACAAACACCAGATCTACGTCTGGCAAGTGTGTAAGAGCCAAGGTGAGGAAGAAGCAAAGGTCTTTCTAGCAACTTATTTGCCTCAAGTCGAACTCGCCTTCGAAGCCGAAAGGTTAATTACGTTTCGTTATGGCGTGAAAAGAAAACTTCCGCTATGGAAGGTGATGCAGTTTGGCCGTCAGTCTGGAGACGTCTGTCTGGCAACCACAAGGAAAGTAGAGCTAGTGGCAGCTCGCTTTTTCTGTAAAGTCGTGCAACACATGCTCGGCCTATTTCATGGGCTCGTGGAGTTAGAAGGGGGGGGGGATGGCCCGCTCCCTGACAGAATCCAATTTTTCGCCCTGATGTTGAAGAATGCCTATCCAGAAAGGGGATCCTTAAAAGGTCGTGAGCGAGAGATTTGGAAACTGTAAATAACTGATTTGGTTTCGTGGCAGGAGCCTCTGCTTTCCTGGAGTTCACGCACTCTTTCCTCACTGCTGTTGTTTGTGGTCTGATTTCATTTGGAAGACAAATTACCATGTGCATTCATTCCGATCTGTGCAAATTTCGCGTTTATTTCTTCTTCTGTTTTGTGATTGACGCACTTGGCATCGGAGATACCTTTAAAAGCCGTTAGTCTGTGCCATTTGCTCTGCAAATGAACATTACGAACTCACCCATGGACTGCCTCTGTAAGTTCAATTAATGTAATTCATCTCTACAGTGGTAAAGCTTTCTTTCATTATAACGTCTTCATTTACTGAATCTTTTCCTCCTGCATGTCGATGTCTGTCATCATTAACATCACTTCCCTACATGTCCACGGTATGTATTAGGCTTTTTATATATGGAGAGACACACGTCGCAAGAAATGCGTCTGTACTCATCCGCGAAATACCTGCAAGAGAAATTATATGCATTCTTTCCCTTAATGTCGTTCAATTGGTACATCAGAATCCATCGTGCCTCAGGCAAAATTTCGCACTTTCCTCTTTCCGGACGTTGGATTTCTACCAATGGTATCTACACTGATTGAATAAAAAACATTTATACAGTTTTCCCATTTGTGTCGACATAGGAACATCATTTTAGACAGCGTCTCACATAAATATTCCACTATCACTGGGTTCTGCGACATTGTCGCTCATTGGGAAGATCTAAAACGTTATATCGCTATAGAGGCTCAATCCATGGAATTTACTGGGAGGATGTCTCTGATAAGTGTCAGTATAATTTTTATTCGACGTCGAGTTGTGCATGAATGGGGACCCTGAATATAGCCATCGCTTGCTTCACTTACTAACTCGTTATCAAGATGCGCGTTCGCGTGCGATTTCATCCATTCAGTTTCCCGCTCAGTTATCCTCGCTCTATCACTGTCTCACTTTTAGTCAGTCAGTCAGTCCGTTAGTCGGTTACTCACTCACCCACTCGCTCGCTCTCACTCACTCACTCACTCACTCACTCACTCACTCACTCACTCACTCACTCACTCACTCACTCACTCACTCACTCACTCACTCACTCACTCACTCACTCACTCACTCACTCACTCACTCACTCACTCACTCACTCACTCACTCACTCACTCACTCACTCACTCACTCACTCACTCACTCACTCACTCACTCACTCACTCACTCACTCACTCACTCACTCACTCACTCACTCACTCACTCACTCACTCACTCACTCACTCACTCACTCACTCACTCACTCACTCACTCACTCACTCACTCACTCACTCACTCACTCACTCACTCACTCACTCACTCACTCACTCACTCACTCACTCCACTCACTCACTCACTCACTCACTCACTCACTCACTCACTCACTCACTCACTCACTCACTCACTCACTCACTCACTCACTCACTCACTCACTCACTCACTCACTCACTCACTCACTCACTCACTCACTCACTCACTCACTCACTCACTCACTCACTCACTCACTCACTCACTCACTCACTCACTCACTCACTCACTCACTCACTCACTCACTCACTCACTCACTCACTCACTCACTCACTCACTCACTCACTCACTCACTCACTCACTCACTCACTCACTCACTCACTCACTCACTCACTCACTCACTCACTCACTCACTCACTCACTCACTCACTCACTCACTCACTCACTCACTCACTCACTCACTCACTCACTCACTCACTCACTCACTCATCACTCACTCACTCACTCACTCACTCACTCACTCACTCACTCACTCACTCACTCACTCACTCACTCACTCACTCACTCACTCACTCACTCACTCACTCACTCACTCACTCACTCACTCACTCACTCACTCACTCACTCACTCACTCACTCACTCACTCACTCACTCACTCACTCACTCACTCACTCACTCACTCACTCACTCACTCACTCACTCACTCACTCACTCACTCACTCACTCACTCACTCACTCACTCACTCACTCACTCACTCACTCACTCACTCACTCACTCACTCACTCACTCACTCACTCACTCACTCACTCACTCACTCACTCACTCACTCACTCACTCACTCACTCACTCACTCACTCACTCACTCACTCACTCACTCACTCACTCACTCACTCACTCACTCACTCACTCACTCACTCACTCACTCACTCACTCACTCACTCACTCACTCACTCACTCACTCACTCACTCACTCACTCACTCACTCACTCACTCACTCACTCACTCACTCACTCACTCACTCACTCACTCACTCACTCACTCACTCACTCACTCACTCACTCACTCACTCACTCACTCACTCACTCACTCACTCACTCACTCACTCACTCACTCACTCACTCACTCACTCACTCACTCACTCACTCACTCACTCACTCACTCACTCACTCACTCACTCACTCACTCACTCACACTCACTCACTCACTCACTCACTCACTCACTCACTCACTCACTCACTCACTCACTCACTCACTCACTCACTCACTCACTCACTCACTCACTCACTCACTCACTCACTCACTCACTCACTCACTCACTCACTCACTCACTCACTCACTCACTCACTCACTCACTCACTCACTCACTCACTCACTCACTCACTCACTCACTCACTCACTCACTCACTCACTCACTCACTCACTCACTCACTCACTCACTCACTCACTCACTCACTCACTCACTCACTCACTCACTCACTCACTCACTCACTCACTCACTCACTCACTCACTCACTCACTCACTCACTCACTCACTCACTCACTCACTCACTCACTCACTCACTCACTCACTCACTCACTCACTCACTCACTCACTCACTCACTCACTCACTCACTCACTCACTCACTCACTCACTCACTCACTCACTCACTCACTCACTCACTCACTCTACACCTTTGCCTACGCTGTCTCTGCAGCAACGTTCTACACGGGCGGGCTTGCCTCTGGCTTACATCAGGCCGCCATGCCGCTACATCACTCCGGCATAATTAAACATTTCGTCCTCGCTGCATATTTGTTTTACACCCCCACGTTTACATGTTCTTTCCTACACGTGCAAAGGAATTGGAGACATCTGTCAAAAGCACGGAGAAAGCAAGTAAGGCTGGCTCGGAGTATGGATTCTCGCTTGGGCCTCTCCCGTTTTCCCTCCGCTTTCCCTCCTGCAATACTCGAGCAGCCTTTCCCCATTCCTCGCTGGCTTGGAGTGCTTCTGCGTTTGCCCTCATCCTATGCACGTTTTGCTCCTCTTCTCTTTGGGCACGCCTCGCACGTGCAGGCGCCACTGGGCATATGGCCTTACCAAGTTTCCAATCGCTTTTTTCAAAGTTTACGTTTCTCTTTACCACCTTTGCCTCGGTGTAGGCAGTTAACGGAATAGCCATCAGTGTGTGCACCCCAGACAGTGCCTGCAGGAAAGGAACACACGACATCTCATTCATGCATAGCACCTTTCTCCCAAGTGTTCGGCGTTTATTTCGAGATTGTTTTTCCAGGTAACTAGATGCCCTTTGCTCTGAGATTTTGCAGAACTTGTTTGGGGCTGTAGCGAATGACGCATCAGTTTTGGCAGCCACCTGTCTACATCATACTGCTGCGGCTGTAATCACGAAAGGCGTGGTGAGATTATCTCATTTTTTGTCAGCAATTCCCGTAAAATTCGATGCGTTACAGCACGGAAAGAAAACGAACAAGATTCTAAATTCAGAACTTATTTTGGGCGTTCTTCCAATGGGTAGATGCTGACTTTGAAATCAGTAACTGTAGAACTGGCCTGGTGCGAGATGCATATTGAGCATGCACTCCCTGACGAGATTCGAAGTTCACATTGCTTCTGTCCATAGAGACGTGAAAAAGATGTGTGATAAAAAACAGGGGGAGATACCTCAGCGCATTCATCATCTTTAGATTCATCATCTTTAGAAGGACATATTTTTTCCATATTTTTTTTTGGTCTGCGCAAGAGTGTAGGGAAATGGCTGATGATTACGCGATCACTTGTTAAATAATCATTTAATGCGTGGTGAAAAGAAGTATTTATGGATACGATTCTTTATCTGGGGAGACTTCCTGTAAACTGCAGTATCATATGTTTGCAATTATTCATGGACCGCTATATTCATAAATATGATACTCGTCAATGCCTTGAACTACAAATCCAGCTGACTTTGTTTAAGAACCCATAACAGACAAAAGCTATAAAGTCATCTTTTTTATCTATTCAAGTGCACTACCTTGCTATGTAAATATGTCAACCAACAGTATTCACTGACAGAGCGGCGATAATGCACAACCTCAAGAGTGAGTTGATTGAGTTACAAGCAACTTTCCCCCTATATGTTTATTTGAGTCAATCCTGCCCTGGCACACACACCATTATGCTTTGACTGCCTCCCTTTGTTCATTGAAAACGGCTTTGATCTCCCTGCTTTATTGGTTCTCAAAGTCTACCACCCCACCTCCCATTCCCTCCCACTCTCCCCCTTCCCAATCAATCCCCATCTTTCCCATCCCTCCAAACAGCACCCCTCCTTTACCCATCTCTTTGGCACCTTGCCCTAGCATTAGCAGACTCTGCACTCTGCGAATTTCTGCGGTGAGGAAAGGCGCTGCAAGGTGGAACACTCTCCAGGGGTGCTTGCCCAAGTCTGGGAGATCTTCCAGGAGCAGACAGCCCCCTGTCCTGGTTCCTACGGCCCAGAAAATGGTCAGATGGGCGTGCTGGGATTCGCCTGTGGTGTGCCGATAACCGCCAAGGACGGACCGCTCTGGTGCAGGGCTGCAACGGACTGAAGTCTGCCGTCCATTAGCATGATGCAATTTTGCCGCGTGGATTAGGCTGCGTAAACACACCTGACGCTACTTTCTTTTCCCGATTGATGTTGGTAGATGAGATTGATGTTTTTGTTGACATTTCTGTGTGGGGTGGTGGGTGAATGCATATTTCCCTGTCTGATGTCTGGCGAATTACGGTGTCAAGGTCATATGATGATTTTCTCCCCTCTCAAATAAAGTCTCTCTCTCCCTCTCTCTCTCTCTCTCTCTCTCTCTCTCTCTCTCTCTCTCTCTCTCTCCTCTCTCTCTCTCCCGCTCTCTCTCTCTCTCTCTCTCTCTCTCTCTCTCTCTCTCTCCCGCTCTCTCTCTCTCCTCTCCTCTCTCTCTCTCTCTCTCTCTCTCTCTCACACACACACACACACACACACAAACTTAATAATAATTATAATTATAATAATGATGTTTTCATTTCGTGCTAAAAAAAATGACAAATCTTTGTGGGGACGTTAACCCCGGTCGCCTCTGTGCTGCGCTCACTACGCGGTTTTACTCCTCGGCCGGAGAGGCAGTGCGGGTTACGTACCTTGCCCAAGGGTGCATCTCCAGGATCAGTGCTGAATTGAACACTGCACCAGCTAGCTGCAAGGCGAGCGCCTTACCCACTGTACTACTAGACACACACACACACACACATACTTACACACTTACACACACACATTTACACACTTACACACACACACACAGACACTTACACACACACATTTACACACTTACACACACACACTTACACACACACACACTTACACACTTACACACACACACTTACACACACACACTTACACACTTACACAGACACATTTACACACACACACACGCCACACGCAAACGCACACACGCCACACGCAAACGCATACACACGTACATACACGCACATACACGCACACACACACACACGAGCGCATGGACACGCCAACACACGCACATACACACACGCGCGCGCACAGACACACACGCGCACACACGCACAAATACATACACACACTTAAACGCACGTAAAACACGCACGCGCACACATATGCACATTCGCACACGCGCGCGCACACGCACGCACACACACACACACACACACACACACACGCATACACACGTATACACACGCATTCACCACACACACGCACACATACAACGCGCGCGCGCATGCGCACACACATACACATGCACACGCAAACACATACACACGCTTACACACCCATTCACACCCACATACACTCACCCACACACATTTACACACACACACACACCACACGCACACATACACGCGCGCGCGCACATGTACACACATAGATGCACACGTACACGTACACACACGCGCATGCACGCACGCACACACACATGCACACACACACGCACGCACAAACACACGCACACACATACGCGCACAAACACATACACAAACACACGCATTGTCTCTCTCTCTCTCTCTCTCTCTCTCTCTCTATATATATATATATATATATATATCTTTCTCTCTCTCTCACGCACACACACACACACACCGAGAGTGAGCACGCGCGCGTGCACACACACACATATACACACACGCACACTCACACACACTCTTTCACACG
>JAWQFJ010020329.1:0-22500 GCA_034096865.1 Theodoxus fluviatilis | reverse complement strand
TCAGTAACGAAGTAAATCCGGACCTTACCAACTGTATTTAAAAAACGGCTGTTTTTATTAACCGCGTGTTTTATAAGCGGCGACTACTGTATTGCCTTTCTTACTTACATTCAGCCCTTGAGGCAAAATATTCAAATGTGGTAAGAGTGAGAGAGAGAGAGAGAGAGAGAGAGAGAGAGAGAGAGAGACAGAGACAGAGAGAGAGAGAGACAGAGAGAGAGACAGAGACAGAGAGAGAGACAGAGAGAGACAGAGAGAGACAGAGAGAGACAGAGAGAGAGACAGAGAGAGAGACAGAGAGAGTGAGAGAGAGGGGGGGGGAGGGGAGCTGGGAAAAGGGGAGGAAGGGAAGAGAGAATGAGAGTAAGAGGGTGGGTGGGAGAGAGAGAGAGAGAGAGAGAGAGAGACAGAGAGAGACAGAGAGAGAGAGAGAGACAGAGAGAGAGTCAGAGAGAGAGACAGAGAGAGAGTGAGAGTAGCCATAAGTACTGATCAAAAGATCAGATAAAGGCCTTGCGGCCTAAGACATCTGAGGACATATCTATCTAAATCATTCTCTGTCCTCGCAAATGACGTCACGAATTCTATTCTATTCTATTCTATTCACCCCTCCTTCAAAAATCTCCTCGCAAATGACGTCACGTTATACGACGTCAAATGATCACGTCACAAATTTTGCAAAATGGAGTCTGTTGAATCGTTTTCAATGAAACACCAAAATGTAAAAAAGTCACTTTCTTTTCAAACCTCGATTCTGAAAATTTGATAATATTGAATGGGACCTAACTTCCAGTCAGTGTGCAAAATCTCAAGGAAATCCGTCCAGTAGTTTTTGAGATATAGGCCGTGGAGACGGGACAGACAGACAGACAGACAGACACACACACAGACAGACTAATAAAAACCGCTGGCGCTGAACCTCCAGGTTTTGGAGAGAAAAAAAGAAGATCGGGTTCGAACCCGCAACCTCTCGAGAAAAGAGGAGGAAAAAACGCACACACACACAAACACAAAAAACCAGGTCGGGTTCGAACCCACAACCCCTCGAAAAAAGAGAAGAAAAAAAGTTTCAGCACAGAATCGAACCTGGTCATGCATGACCAAGAGCCCAATACTCTACCAACTGTGCCATTGAAAACTTGTAGGTATATGAAGCATTTATAACGACCTTGTCATAAACCCCCGTGGTTCGTATTTTGCACTGTAAATTGTAGAAAAATGGATGATAGCATGAACTGTTTGGTATTTCATACGGATCTAACCCATCAACGTCAATATTCTTCTCGTAGTATCGCATTTTGGCGTCTGCTGGTAGAGGTTCAACATCGAAGCGTTTTGCTGAAGTAGGATAGATAACTCTGTTTGACTCGATGTCATTACGCTGAAAATTAATGGTCGTTGTCCCCAACATTTCCGGGACAGGGATTGATTAAATCATTATATTTTTGTGACACTGAGACCAGACCATCAAAACAATTAGCACTAGGCCTTGAATCAAATCGTCGTACGAGATCTTACGTTGACTGCAAATGTGCAACAGTGCCGAGTGATTGTGTCGACATTCAGTTAGTTTGCTAGGCGATTCCACCACGACAACGGCACGATTCTAACGCATCCTGAAGAAGGCTGAAATGGTCGGTGTCGGTGGTCGTTGTGACTTTTGACCGGTACTGTACTCCATGCACCTTAACGGTCCGTGTGATTCGGGTGTAATCTTAAGCTTAACGATGTTTATTGGCAGTATTACACCCGAATCACGCAGCTGAGTGCGAGAATCTGGGTCACGTGTCGGCGTCTATTTTCATGGCTGGAGAGTGCCTGGCTAAAGTGCGTTAGAATCGTGCCCTTTTCACCCTCATTCCAAGCTTTTAACCAGCGAAGGCAACGATCTAGATGGTACATATACTTTACCGGTTTCACAAATGGAATGAATTTGACGCCAACACAGCGTAGTATCGCTTTTTTGCGTCTGCTGGTAGACGTTCATAATACAAAGAAGCCAAATGCTGTTTTGTGAACGTAGGAAAAGAGTTTGACTCGATTAGGCTCTCACATCTATTGACTATGGAGGGAGGTGCTTTGAGTGTACGAAATCCATTATCCTGAAAATTCTACTCGCAAATGACGTCACGTTATACGACGTCAAATGATGACGTCACAGATTTTGCAAAATGGAGTCTGTTGAATTGTTTTCATTGAAACACCAAAATGTAAAAAAGTCACTTTCTTTTAAAACCTCGATTCTGAAAAGTTGATAATATTGAATGGGACCTAACTTCCAGTCAGTGTGCAAAATCTCAAGGAAATCCGTCCAGTAGTTTTTGAGATATAGGCCGTGGAGACGGGACAGACAGACAGACAGACAGACAGACAGACTAATAAAGTCTGTAGGACCTCCAGTAAACCTGGAGGGATAAAGTCTGTAGGACCTCCAGTAAACCTGGAGGGATAACGTCTGTTTACATGACCTGCCGAGGCTCCGCCAGCAAGCACGCGCTGTTCTCACTGGCCGAGGAAAAGTTCCCCAGCAAACAAGCGGGAAATACAAACGGGAAATGCACATTTGTCAAATGGTTTCATCTACTACAGTGCTGTCGGCTTAGATTATACTTTACATTCTGAAATTTGAATCTGTCTTTGCAACAGTGTATTGTTCCCAAATTTTAAGTGCGTTCATGATTTCAAGATATGGATACCGCTGATGAAACAGTCTTGGGCTTGGGAATGTTTGTTGTATGCGCAGCGCTGATGAAGAAGAAAGCAAAACGTGAGTGGACTACGCCCTGGTGACGGTTTTTTCCCTTGCCAGGTTTGTGCAGCTTTCCGATCGTGTTGTCCTCGGAGGACTTTCGATGTCTTTTTCACATCCCGCTATGAAAGAGGAACACCCAAGACCGTCTTACAAAAATACTGAAAGTGCTGCTCGCTACATACTTTATATGATTAATTAACTGTTTTAGTGTTTGCCAGAGAATGCAGATAGACATTATTCTCATCATTTTTACATACCTGTTAAACTGCATTCGTATTCAGTGTGTGAATATGTGAGCGTTTTACAAATGTTATCTCGAAGGAAATAACTATTTCAAAACGTTTCAGTTTTTGCCTGTAAACACAATTATGTATATCATTGTCTCATGAATTCTTTTGGTGGCTGCATCACGGAGAGCAGTCTTGTGGTAGTCAAAGAACGAAAAATACCACAAGACTGTCTCCCTTTGGTACAGTGAGATGAGATGGTGGACTCCTCGGTCAGATAACTTTTTTCACACACGATCTCATGAATCTCTCGCCGAAAGTGGATGGAATGACGGATTCCAGTGCTCTTTTGCTTGCTTAGAAATTCTCCCCGCCAGACAAACGGATTTGAGCAGAGAGGCCAGCACCCATTGGCGCCACTGCGGTCATTGCGTATTGGGGTCGTATGACCAAACGCGACACGCTAACGAGCGAGCAAGCTGCTCGTTCTATAGTGAGATCGGGCCTTTAGAACCAGCGTTGACATGGTCATGTTTGATTCCCGGAAATGCTGTTTATTTATTGTCGTCATGGTACTCTGTATGCAAAATACAATGGTCATCGACAAGTGGGGCATGCATATTTACTTCGGACCTTTCTTTCTTATAGAGAGCCAATGCGGCTTTAATAGGTAGAGTCTTGGTCGAAACAGAGATCACAACAAGATCGTGTCCCATACACAATTACGTTATCAGATGCAGGATATTTTCACAAGTTGATGCAATGAAATTGTTTATGCATACATCCAACCAATATCTTCTCTATGCGAAGTTGTAATGCTGTCATTGCCTGTAAAATCGCTTAACTCAGACTAGAAGGCCACCGTATTGTCTTGACACACGATCTTTGACGAAGCCAAGCTAAATTGGTCGGTAACCTTGGGCAGATCTGAGAGGAAGATCACTTTCAGTCTGCCAGGCTGATCTATTGAAGCATAAGGGTATTTCGTGCACTGTAGATTCTTAATAGAGCGGCTCCTTCAATATAAACTTGGAGTGTTGACGACTGAAAGCTCTACATCTTTGCATGCACGTGGATCGCAAAGCGACGCGAAGTGGTTCGTGGTAGTTTACGTCCGAGTACAAATTTAGAACTGTCTTCCTCTATCATGTCGCACCGTCCGTGGCTGTAGGTGTCCTGATGCGTTCCCATGCGTTGCCTTGGGTTTTCGGGTTAATGACCCAAGGCAAATTTTAGCTTGCCTTCTTAAACAGCATGTAGCTTGTCTCGAGTTATAGTCATCCTGAAATGTTACTGCTAAGTCCTTTTGACGTCCCAGTTAAGTCGTTTGCATATAGTTCAAAAGGCTCGTCGCAATTCTGGAACATGCGTTCATTATATGCATGCGTGGATGCGTGTGTGTGTGTGTGTGTGTGTGTGTGTGTGTGTGCGTGCGTGTGCGTGCGTGTGTGTGTGTGTGTGTGTGTGTGTGTGAGAGAGAGAGAGAGAGAGAGATAAAGAGAAAGAGAGAGAGAGAGAGAGAGAGAGAGAGAAAAGTGTCCCGCTAAAATGCCTTTTCTTTGTTCTGCACCCTACTGATGACCCGAACTGTGCTCATCACTTCATGTATTCATGCTGTATAAACTTGCGGGAAAGCAACAAATAGAGGAAGTTACATTAACTGGATGACAAGGAGAGTGATAGCGTCAATTGTCTCCAACACACAAGAAATATCATTGTTCATATGGAATGCTGGATGTAACGCAGAGAGAGAGAGAGAGAGAGAGAGAGAGAGAGAGAGAGAGAGAGAGAGAGTAGCATCCTTGATAATGAAAAGAACAAAAAGAACACATCTTACGAAAGAGATCTGAAGAAGTCCCAGAACATGCATCATAAGCGTATTTAAGAAAGTGTGCGTTAGTTGACACCAAGCAGAAAAATGAAGTCATGTGTTAAAATGAATCGATGCTTTACGAGGACAAACATACCTTCCCTTTGAGAACAATGATTCCCTAACACGTGAGAACCATGTGCGTGCGTGTGTATCCAATGCAGTGAAGGTCTTCTCTCCATTGAAGTAATATACATTGCAATGGATGGAAACGTCATCGAAGAAGTGAGTATATGAACTATAGAACCAAGCAAGGAGAGAATGCGTTGTGGAACAGGCATGAAGATGACAGAACACCTTGTCATGGAGAGCAGTCCATGTGGGACATGCACGCAGTAGTCAGTAACAAACTATCTCTTTCACAACAAAACTTGATACATAGGGCATACGGTTTTACAGAGGGTTCGGCGCTTTGCCGTGTAGGCTAAAGTAGCCCGAGGTTTTGATCCTGTTGGATTTTCTTGTAGACTGTAAAGACGAGGCTACAGTGTTTTATATATATATATATATATATATATATATATATATATATATATATATATATATATATATATATATATGTGCGTGTGTGTGTGTGTGTGTGTGTGTGTGTGTGTGTGTGTGTGTGTATCATAAGTACGCCTTTAAAGCGCAAAATCTACGCTGTCACACGTGCTCGAAACGCAACACGCAATCCAAAGAGATAAATAAAGTTTGAGCAGTTTATTGATTGATTTTGGAAACTCGCATTTTCTCAGTGCATCAGGACTCGTGCTTCAGAGAACAGCTGCCATATGAGACAATGAACGACAGCCGTATCTCTTTACCTTCTCGCGGGAAATCTTCAGTAGACCCTGGATTGATGTCCTCACTTTCCTATTTGGTGTATAAGAAGTAAGCAACTCTCAGAGATATGACGGAGCAGATTAATTTAAACATCGTAACGCTTGCAGGTAAAATCCCCGACAGGTGAGCTGTCTTTAGATGATTGATATAAACCCCCTACAGAAAAAGGAAAATATGTGGTGACGTGTAAAAGAATTCAGACTGGCGCTTTGCAGGAAAAAAGTTGACCGAGGCAAACGCGAAAACAAATTCTTATTCTGTAGCTTCTCCTGTTGAAATAGTTTTGCCCTTAAGCCGTTGTTGTGTTAAATCAGCTCTGTAGCGTCTATGTGTTGCATTTGGCGCACACTTGCAAAAAAAAGGACGCATTTGTTTCTTTTTGTGTTAGAGGTGGCTATTGGCGAAGCCAAAAAATCGAACTACTCTTTCAAAGGAAGATACGTTTGTTCTGCTTTGTCGCGTCTCAAGTTGTGTTCGCCAAACAAACACGTATCATTCCTACGGACCAAACACTCTGTGACTCTCTTTGAACATCTTCATTTTTCGCCATCTCCTCGTTTCATTCTTGTCGAAACTGATCTGTCGCACAAAAAGTGTTTTCCTGCAATCGCCCAAGGCACCCAAATTCCAAGCCAGACGAGCGCATCTGTACCTTCTGCAGCGTCGCTCCGTGTATCCAGCGAGAGTGCAGGGCGTGCATACGTGGACCTCGATACCTGAAGACCTTCAGCTCAGTCCAATCACCTGGAAGACTGGACGAGAAGTTCGCACCACCTGACACGGGCTCTGCACAACAGCCCATGTGCACACCCACGCCCCAAGTGGATGGAGCCAAGCTCGGGATGGTAGGGGGACCAGAGGATGGCTTTGTGTAACGTCCTGCCTTTCTCTGCTTGCCCGGCCTGCTTGGAAAACATGGCTGCCCAGCAAAAAGGCTCAGCGTCAGTGCTGGGATTAGGCGGTCTGCCATTGAGAGCGCCATTGACGCCGCCAAGGGGAGAACATAATGGAGGACTGTTCATAACTCTAGAGGGCAGGACTCCCCACTCGCCCTTCAACCCACATGCATGTACTTGTGGGTGACGCAGAATTTCGTCTCCACCCACAAGTTCGGTGGTGACATTCGTTGGTCGCGGCCAGCCAAGCTGAAACTGAGGATTTCTGCATTTGTGGTTGCCACGAGTTGTATTGGTGTCAAGCATAATGCCTGTTAGGTTCATACCGGCAGCAGGTTTTGATAAAATAATGACAATGACGATGACGATGATGATTATGATGATGATGATAGTGATGGTGACGACGATGACGAAGAAGAGGAGTAGGATTACGATGATGATGATGATGATGATGATGATGATGATGATGATGATGATATGTCGTCAAGGACGATGACAACAGCAACAATGTTGATAATAGTTACAATGACAACGTGACTTAAAGTAATTGTAGTTGCACGACGGTGGCAGTGGCGGAAATAATGCTGTATTGGTAATAATGTATGTGGCACCTGCAGTTATATTCATGCTTTTTTGGTGTGGTCGGGTGATTCCTGCACCTCAAAACCTATAAACACCTGAAAAACAGACACCCGAAACCTATGACCCATACGCACTTTCCTCGAAACGACACACACTTCTTTTCACCTTCTTCTCTTATCACTTGCACAAACTGTCGTCACCCAACCAGAAATTTCACCTGTCTGCCCCCTGTTGGTGTGACAGGACCTACGTCCTTGCGACTTTACCTAGTCTACAGGCAAGACATCCCCATTCAATTCGATGCGACTTTGCTTCGCTCTCGCGAACTGACGCCAAACTGCTTGAGTGTGCACAAGTGTTCGCCCTCCTTGCATGCCTCCGGTTGGCTCTTCCTTTTGCCATGTGATAACACGGGGTGTCGCTCTTTTCACCAGACGAGAGCAGGATGCATGCACCATGAATGATGCAGCGAGCAGGCTTGCACCCCCAGGAATGAATAGACCCGACACTGATGCACCGAACTCTTCAAGCTCTGCCCAAGTTTTGTACGAGTAAGAAATAGTTCAAGACGACTTGGTTTCACCGATAAGTGCAGTCCTGCACCGACTACTCTCTTTTCCTTATGCTGTAAAAACGTCAAGTAATTTCTTGAAACAAATTTACGTAGCTTCACTTCAGGATTTTGCATGCAGCTGGATACTATTAACATCTGCCTCGATGCAAGAAATGTTATCCGTAACGAGGCGACTTGTACGATCGTTTCAAAAAGGTTGGGATGTTGTGCCTCATGAATTGGTTTTGTGAAAGTAAGTTTCGTGCATGACATTCAACTATTTTTCGGTATAACGTTCACTGCCCGCTTGCAATAGTTACCATTCCACCGCATAACTAGGGCAATGCACGATTATTTCATTCCAGTCCAGACATCCATCATTTGCAGTGGAATCCTGGCAATGAGGGGAGGTCAAGTGCCCAGCATTGCCAAATCACTCTAAACGTCACCACGTTGGGTTAGACCCAAGGAATCTCTTGTTTTTCCTCTTCCTCTTCATCCATCAACGTCACAACCTCGTATACACCCATACCTACTGTTGCGGAAATGCCCCAGAATGCAGAGAAAACTATCTTGCAAACTCGTCTCAGATGACACGGGTCCCGTCAGATCCCCTTTGTTATTCAATGAGCTGCCGTTTGGCCCTTATTCCGGACTGGTCGCAACTCGATCTGTCAAGGTGTACAATCCAAGTGCCTGAATGTTTTACTTTCTTCCTTCTTCCTTTTCTTACCAAGACCCAACTCTGTACTCTCTTCCTCAACACAACTTTTTTTTTCAAAGAAGGAGAATTCCCTCCACAGTGGTTAACAACTAACAGCTGTGCCCTTCGGACACGTTTCTCTCAAGTGGTGGGTAGTGCATCTGTTGCCCTCAGGCTTTCGTTGCGGTTCGTTGCCTCCGTATCGAGATGGAGCTAAGCGCCTCACCTTCACCGTTGCTGCGAATGGAGCCGTGGACTGGGTGGTGGGTGGTTGGTCTCAGGAGGGTAAGCACCGTGCCCGAAGATCCTCAGATAACATTGAAAACTGGGGACCGTGGATGAAGAAACGGAGAGAGAGAGAGAGAGAGAGAGAGTGAGAGAGAGAAAGAAAGAGAGAGAGAGAGAGAGAGAGAGAGAGAGAGAGAGAGAGAGAGAGAGAGAGAGGGTAAGACTTCCACGCCCAGATTCGCCTTCACGAGACTGTGCAGGTTTGTGAGACGTTTCGCTTCGGTGCTCGGTTCGGAAACAGCCTGGTTGGCTACTGCTGTCTCCACGAGGCGTGACGGCCGGTGTGTTTACCTGCGTCCTCCACTGCAAGGCGTCCTGAAGGGTGGCGTAGAGACGTGACGTGATGCTCTATGATGTATAGATGGCCGTTCCTCGAAGGCAAGAAACAACTGGTGACGAATACTATTTAACGGTTGATCTAGGCCAGTATTGACGAGTTGCATACGTAAGTTGTGGGTTGCCAGGGAGTTTAATCTCGCATATGTTTTATGTAAAATAAAATTGTGTTAACTTTCTCCCCCTGAGATGACGAAAATGATTGTGGCATACTATGGTAAAGTGACGACCTCGATGTTCAACAAGAGATTAAACGCTTTGCTATGTTCAGCGATGCATTGAAGAATGGGGTGAGAAATGACGCAGTTTGCCAGACGCAGGAACAGTGCACAAAGACTCATAGCTTAGGTTTGACAATAGGCGTTGTGAATTTCCATAGTCTGACTGAATACCATGCAGAGTTATGACGTGTTGCTGCAAATTTGCATTCCATGAAAACTGCGTAGTATTACAAGGTTATTTGATTCAATTCAAATGAGAGAGAGAGGGAAAACGCTTCAGCGACTCCATCATGAAGACCGTCTATGTTATACTTTATGAGCTTTTCTATATTTTATTGAAAAATAACCAGGAAGCAAACACCCCGTGGGATTATGAAGAGCATTTATTTGTGTTACCAGTCAGTTGTGTTCCCGTTTTGATGTGAGGCACAGCTTTCTGCCAGCCATAAGCAATTACCTTCCATGATGGCATGGTGACATGCAGTGGGGGCTCCAGAACGCGAGTTCACCTGAGCATCAAAAGATAGGCGTGCACCATATTATGCACAGAATACAGCAATGTAATGGGCTTTCAGGACCCTCTAGCCCTTCCTGGAGTACAGGGAGACTCACAAACATGATTGAAAGTCATTTGCGGCACTCCTGGTACTTCATGACATTTGGATGACAGGAATGCTTGCTTGATGGTCTTGTAGATAGCTGTGTCCACACGTGGAAACCATCCTAGTCAACGATTCATTAATATTCATGCTCTCTGGACGAATTACTCAAGTTTTCCCCCTCGAGCTTTTGCCATCATAGAGTAACTTTGCGTCTCATCCAGACGCATTTACGTCCTTCTCCGCAAGCTCTGAAACACACAGGTTGATTCGCCACGTACGTTTACGGCGTTTACATCATATTATGCACCACTTGACTATGCAGGACGAGCTTCATATGGGACGAAGGGGGCCTGCATCAAAAGCTGCCTTTGTATCCAGATGCTGTATTTTGGGCTGCAAGTGATTTATGAATAGTCCTGCCGTACGATGAATTTGAAGTACGCGGCATTTACTTCCATTCAACGTTTACTGGGTTTTGCTGCCTGGATGTAGGGTGCTGCAGCAACTTCTGACACGTACTGGCGGAGGGAGGGAACAGTCCTCCCACATATTGTTACTTTATTGCTTTGTTAACATGCAATTATCGTAGCTTTGTTTTGTGATGGACGACCATGCCACGCAATTTTTCATGCAACTTCCCCATTATTTCGATGGCGTTCATTTGTTGTTCATAATTTGGTGGGAAAATTTCCCGCCATGAACATTCCCCGATTCCTTGTAATTATGACTTTTGTGTCACATCAACCAACATGGATCGTGCAACTTTAGAGAGCGTCGTCAAAACTGTCCATTCATAAAACGAGAAACATATCTATCTTTTACACCAAAACCCAACTCAAATCAGCTCCAAACGACGCCGTCAACTGTCTGAGCCACAAGAATAGAGTTCAGTACACATGTTGATTAGCTGTGAAACAAAAAGGCAGTTTCTGATTTGTCCATCGTGGGTTAAATGATAGGTTTCTAGCATCCACATTATTAGGGCGCGACATGCTTGGTTTCAAACAATGCCAGTGCAGCCTCCTCGCCTATCGTCCTTCGTCTGGTCGGGTGTTCGGCACAACTACACTCTGGTTAGACCCGACTGAGCCTCTTCTCTCTCAAGCGGAATCAAGAGCTCAAGGGAGCTAGGGCGGCCAAACCATGTCAGGAAAGCTAGGGGAGTGGGAGAAGGGGAGAGGGGTGGTGAGGACCGTGTGCACCCTCCAGACGCTCCTACGCCGCGCCAGGTATCAACTGTCGGTGCGTCCCCCCTAGTCCTGGTCCCAGACGGTGTCTGCAGAGTCTTGCTTTCAGGGAACAGCTGCAGCGGGTTGTTTGTTGGCCCTCACGGCTGCCTGCCTTCCTGTCTCCTTGTGTCGCCCGTCAGTCACCGTCGTCCCGACATGGCCAGAACTGAAGGGGGCCGCAGACACGGAGACAAGATGTTGGTCTCACCCGTCCTGTCTCGACGTCACTTATAGTGCAAAAGTTCACGACGCCGGCATCCTCAGGGCTGGTTGGTCGTGTAGACCCACTCTTTGTGTGTGTGTGTGTGTGTGTGTGTGTGTGTGTGTGTGTGTGTGTGTGTGTGTGTGTGTGTGTGTGTGTGTGTGTGTGTGATTGTGTGTGTGTGTGTGTGTGTTGGTGTTGGTGTGTGTGTGTGTGTGTTGGTGTGTATGTGTGCGTGTACGTGTGTGTGTGTGCGTGCATGTGCGTGCGTGTGCGTGTGTGTGTCTGCACGTGTGTGCATTAGCGTGTGTCTGTCTTTATAATGTATAAAAGAAATCGTTGGCATGTTTGTTTCAGAGGACAGTGCCTCCTCGCCCTAGGATAGTCACTTGCAGGATTAAAAGAATGTGAGAGTAGAAGCCGATCCCCCAATGGTGCTTCTTGATGCAGGCAGGCCAGACACAGGTGGAGGGATGGGCCGAGGATTTTCTGAGCTTGCGATGCTTTCCCGCCTATTACACCTGCCACCTCCTCCTCCCCCCAGAGGTCCGATCCCAAATCCAGATGGCCTCCCTCCTGCAGTCGTGGCAATTGACCTTCACCTCCTAACTGTGAACGGGATGTTGCAGTCTCCATGTCTCTCCCACATGCGTTCCTGAACCTGCAGGCTGGGAATCATCGTATACACGTACATCTCGTGTGACCGCGCCCGCTAAAATGCGTTAAGTTCCTGTTGAACTTCTTGATTTTAAAAACAAATGACAAAATAAGCATGTAGCAAAGTACGAAGAAAGTATTTCGTCTCTTTGAAGGTGTGAGTCCTGTTCAGGCGTACCTGCAGCGATGCACGTAGAAGTACACACATCTGGAACCGTGTCTATGCCTTGCTGGGAAAACAAACTGCTTCAACACCGAGTGTTTCTCAGGCTAAAGCAGTTTCTAAAATGATATTTTCTCCCTGCGCGCAGCTGTCCGGATGTTCCTGTGTAGCTGACTCAACATTCTCCGTCAGACAATTTGTTTCCTACTCCCAAAAAACACTCTAAATACATCGCGCACCACAAGCACATTCCGAAACTAATCAGCCTCGTGTCGGTAATTTCGCCTAAAATTACCATAAAAACGGAGACACGTCCAGAAAGTCTAGAGGCAGCAGAGACAACGCTTAAAGCGACAGGTGTTCATCTTTGCTGCTGCTGCTGCTGCCGTGGCTGCAGCGGCGGTGCCCATAGCGGTAGCGTGAAAACGTCGTGCGCTGCGCGGCGTGCGCGTGTCTCACTACAGTCCGCACACGCTCGTGCAGCTGGTTTTGGCAGAGAACTCGGCTGCTGCGGATGAAGACAATGTTAGGAACTTCGACCCTCAGGCCCCGGGTACTGCCACTGTAATTCCTGGCGAGGCTTGGACCGTCGAGAAACAGCAAGCGTTTGGCGCTTCATTGGGGTCCTGTCTCCGAGCTCTCTTGACTAATAGGAGTGCTCAGGAAATAAATCAGGCAGTTACGCCACCACCAAGAAGGACTTGACTGGCGACATCAGTCTTGTCACTCGCCATTGCACCTCCAGAGAGAGAGAGAGAGAGAGAGAGAGAGAGAAGCTGGCAGGCACGCTGGCAGGCAACCAGGCAGTCAGGCAGACAGATAGACAGACAAATGGACAGGCAGGCAGAAATTTAGACATACATGTAGCAGACAAAGACAGCAACGACATAATTCCGAGACAGAGATATAGACAGACAGAGACTTACTGGACATATGCAGAGAGAGATAGAAAGACGGGGTAAGGAAAGGGTTAGAGGGGCAAAGGGAAGAGAGTGCGAGAAAAAGGGAGGATATAGTTGGAGGTGGTGGAACTGCCATTTCCCATTAGCGTCCTTCCTCTCCTTTCTCTCTCTGCTGAAACAAAAGCTTGCATCCAGGGCAGATGCTGCGGTCTTTGAGTGCTCCAGCCACGCACTCCGTGTACTTGCGTCAAGAAGCGGATCTGCTTGTACGGAGGTGTCACAGCGCACTTGAAGTGGTAACAAATACTACATGTGTTGTGCGTTGTACCGCGGCATGAAAGAGTCTCAAAGTGCCACGCAAGGCTTGACAGGAGCAGATGGGGAAAATGCAGCGCCATGCCAGTAAAGTCTTCAAAAGACTGCAAGTGCAGTGGTCCTTCGGCTAGGGGATAGAGTATTGAGCAGTTTGAGACATTAGCAATGGTGATAAGTTACATGTAAATCAAATAATTTCACGTTCAGAGACATATACAATGCATTGCTTAATGAACAATGTGCATAGTCATATCCAAGTAGTTGCTGATGAGACACTATTTGTGCCAGATGTTCACTAGCCTCTATAACTTTAGCAGGTGTCTGGGTTGAATCGTGAATTACACTTCTGTAACGCACACTTATGGAGGCATGTCTCTCGCCGCAGAATTCATAACTGCTTTATTTCGTTACCCTATTTGTTGAGGATGCCAAACGAATAGCACACTTTTCTGCGTTGGGCGTAGTAAGAAAACGCCATTAATAGGCACGTGCAAACCAGCCCTCTGTCAAGACACCGAGCTGCACGTGCTAACGAATGATAAAAACCCTGCACCGCCCTGTGGCTGCACCGACACGTAATGTGTGGAAACTCGCTGACTCTCTCTCTCTCTCTCTCTCTCTCTCTCTCTCTCTGTCTCTCTCTTTCTCTCTCTCTCTTTCTTTTCTCTCTCTCTTTCTTTTCTCTCTCTCTCTCTCTCTCTCTCTCTCTCTCTCTCTCTCTCTCTCTCTCTCTCTCCTGCGTTTCTGGGCAAGGGCACGTTTTCTTCGCCATGGTGCCCTGCTGCTCTGGCCCCCAAAGAAGAAGACGAGGACCAGGTTGCTCTGAGGTTCCTCTCTCTAATGCCAGGTGGGACAACCCCTCCTGAGTTCTGCTGGCCTGAATGCCTCTCTGTAAACACGCTGCTAATGGCGGGCCAGGGAGGGACGAATCTCCGGCCCTTGATTCCTCCTCCAGATGCCTCGCTACGCTTCCTCTATCTGTTCGTCTTGCTGGCTGGGTACAAGGGTAAGTGGAACATGCCAGTTGTGCACTAGTGCCTGTGTTTACCTCACAGATCTCGGCCCTGATAACCTGTTCTGTCTCCAGACTCTTGCTCCTTGTGAACTGGTTGTGGAATTAGCGCGAGCTCTTTTGGCGTCAGAGTAATCGATGAAAGCCAGAATACGCTGAAATGATGGCATCAGGTTGATGAACACTTAACCTTTTGTGATGTTTGCCAGACTGATGTTGTAAAGGATGATCACCTATGCTCTTTAGGCGGCCTCTGTATTGGCTTGTATTTCTTAGGGAGCGAAGCAGAACAATCGCCTGCACGGTTAGGGATGTTTTACCTACAAGTATTCTGTTTTCTTGAGCTCCAGATCTATTGAAAAGTTCGGTTATGAGTGAAGTTTGCCAACATGATGCTGAGATGGCTGATTTCAAAGCTTCTCCACCCTAGTTCCAATGCAAAATCGTGACACCGCGTCGTGCAGAACTCGTCTCTTCATTTTATATCGTCTCGAACGAAAAGACAAAACTGTCATCGGAATTGGAGTTTCATAAAATGTTGGGAGGGAAAACGACGTGCAAGTTGTTTCTGGTTTTAGTTGCACTTGCCTCACCCGGTTAGTCAACATTTTGCAAAGTCTGTGCATACTAGTAAAGGAAGTATCACCTGCAGAAACCTGCACGTGCCAATACACCCAACTCGAGATTTCTTCACCAACTTTTCGCTCGGAGAGATTTTGTATTTATTGTCGCCTTCTCCCATCGACGCCACAGATTGTTTGTCGTGGATGCACTCTGGGCGTGATGTCGCGTCTCTAAAAATCATTTGTCGCCAGATTTAACGGCGGGGTTATGGTCCTCCTCTTACCGGAAGCCTGCGTTGGACCCTGCGGTGGGGACACGGCACAATGGGGTTGTCGCGACTCCCCCGATTTCCGCAACATGCGTGCAGTGTTTAGGACCTTCCCTCTTTTTCACCGGCCGACTGTGCGGACGTAATTCCTCGTGGACAAAAGCGGTTTTGCTTTAGAAGCACTGAGGATCTCGTAACTAACGCGCCCGGCCTTTTGTCCGAAGATGAAAACGCGCAGGTGGTAGGGTCGATAACAATCTTCTTGCGACCAGACGAGTTTGTCGACCCTCATGTGCAGGAGGCTAGGAGCCCAGGAGGCAAGCCAATGTGATGAACGCTGCGGCTTTGTGGTGGGGAGCGCATGCCATGATTTTCTCCGTCCTGATGTCTACATTGCCCCGGAAATGAATTAGTCTCTTCACCGCAGTCTTAACCTGAGGTTGACCTCCATGAATACAAAGCGTTAGTAGTCATGATCAGGGACGTCCATGTGATGACCCAGATATTAATTCACTAAGTGTCTGATGTAAGCAGAAGGAATTGAGGGTGGGAGGAAAGGAAAGTAAAAATAGATGACAGGAAGGACGAACGGAAAGAAGGAAGAGGGTGTGAGACAGGGAGGATAGAAAAAAGGAAGGAAGAGAGAAAGGGAGCAGGCGAACGAATAGATCCAGCAACAGAAAAGAGGAGAGGAAGGTGGAAAAGATTCCTCACATAAAACTTAAGTAATCATCAGGCGTGCAATCTGCAGGCGGTTTTTTCCCTCGTCTGACATCCCTCCCACCCATAACTTCCACCCCCGCACCCCCACCTCCCCAATAGTTTTTAGTGTGTGGGAAGTGAAGAGACGAGTTTTTCGTGTCCGACGGAATACTGCGATAACAGTTTTAAATATGCACATCTAGGCTTGACGTTTGGAGCATCGGAGCTCCTGTTATCTTAACTGCGTGCACTTCCAGCTCTAGCCACGGAAAGTAGCAACAGGCGCCTCTACGGCTCAAGCGTTGTACTTGTTGGGGTCAAACGATAGAGGAGGACGATCGCCCTCTGATAGCGCGTGCCTGGAAGCGTCCATCTTCCCCGTCTCATGCGTCGTTTTATGAAGTAATAACTAGAAGCTCTCGAGGCGTCCTGCATACATTCAGCACCTATCTTGACCCGTCTGGTTTACGGCCACTTTGTACATTGCAAACTCGCACGTTCAGCGTGCAGAGATCCCAGCTGAAGTTCATACCCCCTCTTGCTCAATCGGACGTTTTCATTGGAGAGAAGTATCTTCGTCTAATGGACGACGAGGCGGGAAAGAGGCGGTAGTTTTTGTTGGCTGTTGTGTCTGCTTGATCTGCGATTACAACTCGAGGAAGGTGTAAAAGGTGTTATTTTCCAGGAAGTCATGAAGATATCCCATTGGTCGCCTTGCCGCAATAGAAGACAACTTTTCCTTGCCGTGGCCATGCAGATTTTGCAAATTAACGTCACGTGATAATGAGAACTTAGGGATGGAAGCTCTGAGGCCTGGTCTTCATGTGTCTGGAATGGTCGCCCTGTCGAGAATCCAGAGAGGATGTCAACAGCTTGGCTCGTGGGTTGCGTCGTTGACCTATGAATAATGCAGCCGTCATTTTCTACGCATCATAAAACCAAGACTAATGAGGAAAGAGAGAAGCCAGGTCGGTGTGTGGCGGCGATGGTTCGAGCCACCGAAGACGATGAAGACCTTGGCACGACTGCTTGGGAAGCAAGAGATAAATGGAGGGAGCCCCTTGCCAGAAAACGCGCCACACGGCGCCACAGCTGGAACTGAAGCGTCGCCATTTCTCACGGGGCGAAGGAGACGAGGTGGAAGCCTCTCCTACAAGCTATGTGATGGGTGAATGTCTCGATTGGACATCCCGACTCTAGGCAAGGTGGCACTAACTTTTCGTTTGAAGACAAGGCTAACTTCCGATGTAGTGTTTATTTATAGGTACGGAGGTTGCCTTCAAACAGTTCATTCGGATGTAATAGTTTGCGTAGGGCAGACGTGGGAAGGCTGCAGTAGCACGTTGCCAGTGATGAGATGCGTCACAAGGAGAGAAAGGGGAGCAAGTATACTGTGTGTCCATGCTTAAAGGTGACGAAAGCAAAAATCTCAAGGTCTCAAATAACTGGTATATTTTATGTTTAACGTTACCGAGATAAGATACCAAATTAGAGAGAGAGAGAGAGAGAGAGAGAGAGAAAGAGAGAGAGACAGAGACAGAGACAGAGAGACAGAGAGAGAGACAGAGAGACACAGAGACAGCGATAGAGAGACACAGAGACAGAGAGAGAGAAACAGAGACACAGAGACACAGAGACAGAGACAGAGAGACAGAGAGACAGAGACAGAGACAATGATACACACATAGAGAGAGAAAGAGAGAGAAAGAGAGAGAGAGATAGATAGAGAGAGAGATGCATTTCTTTTGTACGCAGTTGCCTCTTTATTAGGGTGACCACTAACATGCATCCTCTAAAGAAGCGCATTAACTCTTAAAATGTGAGTTTAAGTCATTACTGTGTTTAATTGTCAGGGGAAAATGGCATCCAGAGTTGTAGGGCTGTGGATCGGAACTATTGAATGTAACTGTGCATTTCGACAATTTTCTTAAGGAATGAAAACTGCAACACTGAACTTTATTTTTCACTCCAACAAAATAAGTATATTTTAGGAGCTATCGATCGGCTTCCAGCAGCCATCCCCTGCTGAGCTTAATGTCTCAAATACCCAGTCTGAAAAGGTTTTTCTATCCGTGGCTGTGGTGCCGTAGTAGCTGTACACCAACACCGAGTGGCAGCGCAGTTTCTGGAACAGTTGCTGTAGTCGCCGCGAGGTTAGAGCAGTAGAAATGTCACACTTCATCACTCCTTGCATTAATGATAAGGGTTCACCTGGTGCGTACTGTAGTGACATGATCATTTCCCTCTATTACCTCGACATAAATGATGCATTCATGCTGCAGTTGCTAAGTGGGGAAACGTTTATTATGCAATCAAATATGTTTTTTCCTCTTCCGTGCAATTGATTTTCCATGCGTTCATGGAACTTTCTTTTCATGATGTCAAGCATGAAAAATTGGTACGCATCACTAATATTTAGATTTATCTTCGTCCGAAGGGAAGTAGCAACAATTATGAGATTGCAAAAGGCAATGAACAGATGAAAAGTTGATAATTGTTCTACGAGTGTTGATCAAACAGGGTTTATAGCTGTAAGTTTGCTTTATGTTCAAAACATCTTTCTAGTCATAGAGCCGAGAGATCATATACACCACTGTCACCGAAAGCAAATGTACGTTTACTTTCTGGAGGCTAGAGATAGTCACGGGTTCATCTATAAAGATTTCATACGGAGACAATTATTTGTTATCGAGTTTGCTGTGAGGCATATGACGAGGGAAAGCGTAACACAGTATCTACAATGACTGTTGAACCGGACAAAGTGATTATCCGATAAGTGTCCCTACTCGGAACGACATTGTCTTTGTGACAGAGAAACACAACATCAAATGCACTTTGACCTTTCGATTTTCCATCGCCTCTAAGATCTTGAGTGAACGCAAATGCTTATTCCGCCTATATAAGTTGTGTAAAAGTTGCTAAATGCAGAGGAATGTGTGTTTTCCGTGTGCTCATTTGTGCAAAATGAACCCAGAGAGGCTGTCTCAATATTGACAGGAGACCATGAGTGACAACTGAGAGCTCTTACAAAGTCTGATGTTTTGTGTGTTTTAGGACTACATGCTACTCGAATGTCGTACCAAATTCGCAATTCATAGAGAAGTTTCTACTTCGTTTTTATTTGGGGGATGGGGGGGTGTGTGTGTGTGTGTTAGGTGGATGTTTTACAATACCATGTCTATTTACATAGGTAGCGTCCATTATTCATAATAAAAGAACTAGCGCTTCACAGCTGTTCATCACTGTCAGTTTAGCCCACTGTTGAAAGATTCCAAGTCCCCTGTGGCACGATTTCCGCCTTTTGTTGTTGTTGTTTACTCACAAATGCTGTATGTAATGCTTCAAACGCTAGACCAGGAACCATCTTGACATTCAACTTGGCCCCATGAAAATCAAACTCCTGCTCGTGGTCACGAGGGCGAAGGGAAGCTCTCGTGCCCTGTGATGGATAACTGTGTTGACAATCGAAGTCCTCGTTCACTCATTTCAAAGGATGTTCTGCTTTGCTGAATGAACAAAGAGATTAACATTTGACTGACCGAGATCTTTTGCTGACAGCTGATGCTGGACATATTTCACGTAAATAAGTAGGTAAATGCGTTTGGTGCAGCCATCTCTCTCCATCTCTCTCTGTCTCTTTCCCGAGGCTTCGTTTCTATCAGTGTTTTCTACTTCTCGCCTAGACTGTGTGACCTTACTTTCCCTACAACCTCTCACACACACACACACACACACACACACACACCCTCATCCTACCGCATCCCACCACCCCATCTTCTTTTCCTTCCCGTCCTCTGGGTCTTTTTACCCACCTCTCTCTTGCTACCACCCCCTCTCTCGTTCACTGCAACAGCATCTTCCTCTGTCGCCGAATCCTGTCCACATCCACATTACGTCTACCTACCTTTATTTCCGGTGTTATTGTCCCCCCCCCCCCTCTCTACTCCTTTCCAGTGCCTCCCTCATCCCCACCCCACCAGCGGCCCCTGATTTCTGATTCCTGTTTGTGTTGTCGTCTCTCTTGCTTCTATCTCAGTCTTTACCTCCCCCCCAATATGGTCGGTACACCTCTTTCTGAACTTCTAACACCTCTCCGTGTCTCCTTGTCCTACCTCCATGCCTACTCCCTATTCCCCATCTTTGCTCTCTCTTCCCCCCCGTTCTCCTTCTCCCGTTTCCACCCCGCCCCCCACCCCACCCCCACTTTCTTAAACCTCTCTCTTCCATGAGCGACATGGATGGCCTAACATCGCCTTGTTTATGGGTTGTTTATGTGGCACCCTGGCTGGGAGCTCACGTACATTCCTCGGGCATGCTTCTTGCCCTTCGCACGAGTGCGCCGTCTCTATTGGGCAATTAAGGTCTCGGAGCTGACAGGTAGGAGGGTGACCTGAGGAAAATATGACAGGCAACCGCGTGGCAGAGGTTCCAGACAGGGGAAGGGGAAGGAGGGGACGGTTAGGAACGGGGAGGAGCCCAGAAGATGCATACAGTAAGGAGGAAGGGGAGAGAAAAGGAGGGGAGAGAAAGGGAGGGAAGGGAGATACATTGTACATTCCAGGGAGAAGGAGAGGGGAAGGAGGGGAATGGAAACACTTACTAAAGTGAGTGGAGGAAGATACATACAGGTGGAGGGAATGAAAAAACATAGAGGTGACGGGAACAGGGAAAGGGAGAGGACAGAAATATATGCGAAGAGAATGGGACACAATACGTACGTAGGGGAGGGAAGAAGAGAGGAGTGATGCATATGGAGGGAAGGGAAAAGAATGGGGACATATACAGAGGTAACCGCCGTGCAAACCCAGGAGAAGGGAGAAAAGGTGAGTAAAATACATGTTGCGGAAACGGATAGGAAATGCGTAGAGTGGGGAGGGGAGTAGAGGAAGGAAGGAGACCGAGATACTCGCAAATGCATTGAAAGAAAATACACACGAAGAGGAATGGAGGGGAGGGGAATACACACTGAAGGGGAGGGGAAGGGGGATATATACAGATGTACGGGGGCAGGAGAGCACATACCTAGTTGAGGGAGATACATACAGGGGGTTGGAGAGAGGAGGGTCTTAGAGGCGAGCTCCAAAGAGACAGTGGAAGAGAAGAGCAGACATTGAAGAAGTTGTGGAGAGAGGTAAGTGCAAGGCAGAAGATGAGGAGGGATAAAGCTGAGGTGGGGGGGGGGGGGGGGGGGGGCGACATGGCAAAATACGGGGTAGCATCAGGCAGACAAGGATGTCCTCAACTGTCTGTCTTTTGGGCGTGGTTGCTAACTTGTCAGCGCTGTTCCCAAAATGTAATATCCCACCTTCGAGTTTGTCCCTGGGAAAACAAAAGACCCTGTCAGTATTAATGCTGTCACATGAAAGACCGAGCACCAGGACGATTAATGGACGAGACACCTCGCTTCCAATGCAGACATGTCACGTGAATGACAAAGGCAGTGATTTCGTGGTGCATTTACTAAGTAAGGACACCACAATTTGCATAAAGCCGCCATGAATGGTTCCCGACGGATCTTAACTTTAACATTCCTAAGACCAGAGGAGACAAGAAGGTGAAATGACGTTGTTATGACGTCGTTGTGATGTCAGGATGACGATAAGTTGACTGTAACGCCTGCGTCACAGCTGCAGTTTTGTGTGTCTACAATTCCAAAATGGCAAAAAAATGAAATAAACGCTGTTTGATGTCAAAATGACACACCAAACAAAAGTTGACAACTGAAAGCCGCGCACAGAAAGTGTAGGACTTGTGTCTCCATGGCAATTTACGAAACAAACGCCATTTCCCTTCTAAATTATTTGGCATGCAGCTGGGTACTCCGTGCAGATTCGCCGAAACAAAGTGTCGTTTTCTGCATTTTACATGATACGAAAACAACAATAAAAAATGATATTCACTGCCATTACGTACGCTAGTCGCTCTGCAGCAATTTACCCAACTATTCCGTATACTGATGGTCTAGTTCCTACATGCGAAGCATGACTTTTGTTCTTTTTCTGCGTCTCACAGCATCATAACAATGACGTGTGGAGCAAAACAAAAGGTGGTTATTTATGGTTTGCCACATTTTCTGCCTGCCTAGCAGGATGTCGCCATAGGAAGGCAGTCATGCAGGCGCCGTTAAAAAAATTTTTACGGTTGGTTGTCGCTTCTTTATTTTTCATATGATATCAACCCTTACCTGACATCTTTCCTCTGTTTTTTTTTGTTTTATTTTTTTTTTTTTCTTTTTTAGTTTGTTTATTATTCTTTTTTTAGTTTGGTTTTTTTGTCCCTTGTTCTGTCTGTTTTTTGTTTTTGTAAAATATGTGGGCCCATTTTTTACTTCTTTTTCTACCCGTCATTTCCATGTCTTTCTTCTTTTTCGGGGCCCACCCCTGAATCTTGTATCTTGTTGTTATTCTCTCACGTTCCTTCTTGCCTCCTTCCCTTATTCGCTTTTTCCCCACTCATTTCTTTATTCTTCCTGTACTTTCCCTTCTCTTCTTCCATCTTTCCTTTTTTGTCTCTACTGTTCCCCTTTTTCCCTTGCTCTCCTTCATTTTCTTCCCCCTTAAATAGTTTTTTACTCCACTTTTCGTTTGTCAATTTTCATTGGCTATAAATACTTTTTGGGGGTATTTTATGG